>CAUYSK010069081.1:0-13387 GCA_963575035.1 Avahi laniger | reverse complement strand
TCTTGTACTATCCTGGATGGAGCTGCAGCCCATTGTACCAAGTGAAGTACCACAAGAATGGAAATACAAGCACCACATATACTCACCATCAAATTGGTATTAACTGATCAACATTTATGTGCACATATAGTAGTAACATTCATCGGGTGTCGGGCAGGTGGGAGAGGGAAGAAGGGAATAGGTATATTCACACCTAATGGATGCGGTGCACACCATCTGGTGGATGGACATGCTTGAAGCTCTGACTCGGGAGGGCAAAGGCAATATATGTAACCTAAACATTTATACCCTCATAATATAGTAAAATTAAAAAAAAGACTGAATTTCAGTTTCTCAATCAAGTTCATGTTAAACATATAACTTTCACAAAATATTCATTTATCAGTCATCAGGGGCGTCACAATGTTATCCCTGACCACATATACAAAAGAGAGAAGATGCAAATCTGCTGAAGAAGTATCACTATTGCACTTCAAAGTTAGGAGTTATTTTGAGAAGACTATTCCTGACAACAAAAATTAGCACAAGCAGCTGCAGGTGTATTTATATGTCATTCTATGAAGCATGACTTTTTGTTCTAAATCAAATAACTGTTCTAAATTTATTTCACTCATAGGCTACTATAAATTTTCTTGTGCACATGTAAGAAGTGAAGTTACAGCTATGAATATATTGGATCCATTGGCTTAATAAATTCCTAAACATGTAAACACTGGTTTTATCAGATGCTTCAAATAGAAAATCCATTAAGTCAATAATGTTTCAGTGGTTTACATCTGATCCCTTTACACAGAACCAAATGCTTGGGATTCATTCTGTTGAAAGTCAAAATAGGACATTTTTGTGAATGCTATTATAAATTTAATGTAAAAGTTCAACTTTGAGACAAAATTATTTTGTGTTAAAAATATAAATTTTGATGATGCATATAACCAATATAAGGCAATATTCTTACTAAATTTGAAACTTGTGTCTTAATCACTGGTTAAGACACATAATTCATAACTGTATCCACAGAAGCTGCTATATTCTATTAATTTAAATAAGAGGTCCCATTTATTTATTTTTTATTGCTGTTGGGGTCTTCTTCATAAATTCTGTGCCTAGGTTGATAGGCAACATTTTCCAACATTTTCTTCTAGAATTCTTATAGCTCCATGCCTTAGGTTTAAGTCTGTTATACATTGTGAATTAATTTTTGTGATTAGAGAGAGGTGCGGATTCTGTTTCAGTCTCCTATGTGTGGCTATCCAATTTTCCCAGCACCATTTATTGAATAGGGATTCTTTACCCCATTGTATGTTTTTGTCTGCTTTTACAAAGATCAGATGGTAATATGAGAATAGTTTCATATCTGGGTTCTCTGTTCTGAACCGTAGATCTATGTTTCTGTTTTTGTGCCAGTATCATACTGTTTTGGTTACCATAGCCTTGCAGTATGGCTTGAAGTCTGGCAAAGTGATTCTTCCAGATTTGTTCTTATTACATAAGGATGCATTGGCTATTCAGGGTCTTTTCTGGTTCCATATGGAGCTCAGAACTATTTTTCTAGTTCTGTGTGAAATGGTGTTTGTATTTTAATGGAAATTGCATTGAATCTGTAAATCCCTTTGGGGAGTATAGACATTATAACAATGTTGATTCTGCTGATGCATGAGCATGATATGTTTTTCCATCTCTTTACATCCTCTGCAATTTCTTTCTTCAGTGTTTCATAGTTCTCCCCTGCAGAGGTCTTTCACTTCCTTTGTTGAATATATTCCTAGGTATTTTATTTTCTTTATTGTTATTGTGAAAGGTATTGTCTCTTTGATTTGATTCTCAGCTTGACTGATGTTGTTGTATAGGAATGCTACTGATTCGTGCATATTGATTTTGTAACCTGAGACTTTGCTGAATTTATTTATCAATTCCAGGATTCTCTCGGTGGAATCTTTGGGGTTTTCTAGATATAAGACCATATCATGAGCAAAGAGCAATAGTCTGACCTCTTCTTTTCCCATTTGGTTACCCTTGATTTCCTCTTCTTGTCTGATTGCTCTAGCTAGGACTTTTAGCACTATGTTAAATACAAGTGGTGATAGTGGGCAACCTAGAAGTGGGAATGCTGTCAATTTTTCCCCATTCAGTATGATATTGGCTATGAGTTTGTCATATATGGCTTTTATAATTTTGGATATGTCCCATCCATGCCTATTTTGTTAAATGTTCTTATCATAGAAGGGTGACAAATTTTGTCAAACGTTTTTTATGTGTCTATTGAGAGGACGATATGATCTTTGTTTTTGCTTCTATTTATGTGGTGAATTACATTTATAGATTTGCATATGTTGAACCATCCTTGAATCTCTGGGATGAAGCCCACTTAAAAAGCTGCCCAGTCAAGGACATAATCAGTAGAGGGAATAAACAACCTATAGAATCAGAGAAAATATTTGCAGCTATACATCTGATAAAGGGCTGGTAACTACAATCTGCAAAGAATTCAAGCAAATCAACAAGAAAAAAGTCAAACAACCCCATTAAAAAGTGAGCAAAGACATGAACAGAAACTTCTCAAATGAAGATAGACTAATGGCCAACAAACACATGAAAACATGCTCAATGTCTCTAATCATCAGATAAATGCAAATCAAAACCACAATGAGATATCACTCAACTCCAGTGAGAATGGCTTTTATCAAAAATACCCAAAACAACAGATGCTGGCATGGATGTGGAAAGAAAGGAACACTTATACACTGTTAGTGGGACTTCAAACTAGTACAACCTCTATGGAAAGTAGAAGGGAGATACCTCAAAGAACTCAAAGTAGACCTACCATTTGATCCAGCAATCTCACTACTAAGTGTTTACCCCAAAGAAAAAAAGATATTTAATAAAAAAGACACTTGCACTTGAATATTTATAGCAGCACAGTTCACAATTGCAAAGATGTGGAAATAACCCCAGTGTCCATCCATGAGTGGATTAATAAAATGTTGTATATGTATACCATGGAGTACTACTCAGCCATAAAAAAATGGTGATCTAGCATATTTTGTAACAACTTGGATAGAACTGTTGACCATTCTTTTAAGTGAAGTATCACAAGAATGGAAAAACAAACACCACATGCACTCAATACTAAATTGGAACTAATCAATCAACACTTATGTGCACAAATGGAAGCAAATCTCAATGGAAATCAAGCAGATGGGAGGGGGAGGGGGGATGGGTAATTTCATACCTAATGGATACAATGCACACTATCTGGGTGTAGGGCACACTTATAACTTTGACTTTAACTGTACAAAACCAAATTACATAACCAAAATGTGTGTACCCCCATACTGTTCTGAAATTTTTAAAAAAAGAAATAAAAGATCTAGTTGTTAGTACATATAGATGTATGTAATTTTGACAATGAACTATATGACTTTTTTGAAGAACGTGATATTGGATGATAAAAAAAAAAATAAAACCAACATGACAGGGCCCATTTACTGCCTTTGCTACTCTCCATCAATCAGATTTTAGAAATGTATGGACCTTGAAGAACTCCTTTGTAAGCCAACCTCGATGTCCTACAATGCTCTGAAGTTCTTTGTAAACGTGATCTCCAAAATTTGGGTTTCTTTTTCTCAAAATCAGTTGGAAAACTTTAATGAAAATATTTAACAAATGGAACAACATAAAATTTTAGGTCTTAAAGTTAGTAACTGCAATTAATTTATAAGGCTTTCAAATAAAAAAATACAAATTTATCCCTTAAAAAAGAAGGAAGAACTGAAGAAATAAACTATAAGAACCCAAATGGTGTACAAGACTTAACTTTAAAAACATTGTAATTGAGATTTGTGATATTTTCACTTGTCATAATAATCTTTTGATGATGCTCCTATTTTTAATTGAATAAATTTATATTCTGTACTGGAGTAAAATAAAATTTAAAAGGCCTATAATTTTGTAGGATATAAATTTAGTGAATGCTCAAAAGAATCATAGCCATAAACAACTTGTTTGATGAATTTTGCCTTGCAAAAATATTTTTTCCAAGAAATTTAGTCTGAATTGAAGCAAAAAAGACAGAACTTGGGAAAATATTTGGACTGTAATATTTATACGTATCATTATGAAAAAATAATAAAATTTATTCTAGGAACTTACTATGAGCTTTTGAGGTACCTTGATGACCTGTAGTAAGAGTATGCTCTCAATTAAAAATATTTTAATCTACCAAGAAAAGTTAATTGAAAGTGTCATAAATTTCAAATTTAGAAAGATAAAATTCACCTTTGAAGAAGACTGCAGGCAATTATATGAAAAAATTAAAAATAAGCAGTACTGTAAAAATGTATTTTGGAAACATATCAATGGTATAGTAATATCAGTGACAAATGCAGCTAAGAAACTAATCAAATGACATGAATATTTACTAAGAATAAATTTTTAACGTTATTTTATTCATAGATACTCAATATAAAGAAGTTTTTTGTGTTAATGAAAATAGATATGCTATTTGTATTTTACAGAGTGGATTTTATTTTTGAAAACAGACTTTCAAAGAAGCCTTTTTATGAGAACCCCAAAATAATAAAATCAATTTTAGGTCAATAAACAAACACTTCAAAAATAATACAATTTTAAGTATTTGTAGTACTACTCTTGTTCTCAAAAGTGTCCCATTGAGATGATAAAATATATGGTCATTACAATTATAAACAACTTAAAAAAATGAACTTGGAAATTTACATGAACAAATTAGCAAAAAAGTCCAACTTATAAAAAAATATATAATTACTAAAGATAAAAGAAGGAATAAAAAATATGAATAATACTAAAGCTATTAATTAAATAAACTCTGTAAAAAATATCTTCACCCAAAGAAAACTCCAGGCCAAAAGAGGTTATCAGTGAATTTCAGCAAACGTTCAGGAAGGAGTAATGCCATTTTTATACAAACACTTTCAGAGAACAGAAAAGGTGACAAACTTCCCATCTTTGTTTTATGAGGCCAGCATACCCTTGATAACAAAGTCTGAGAAAGACATTATGAGAAAAGAAAATTACAGATAAGTCTGACTCATGAAGAAAGAAGCAAAAATCTGAAACACCGTATTAGCAAACCACACTAAGGTTAACATATCATGACCAATTTGGGTTTAGATCAAAAAAGTAAAGTGGGTTTAACATTAGGAAATAAAATCAATATACTTCATCACATTAACAAGATTATGGAGAAAAATTATGGTTATCTCAATATTTACAGAAAAATACTTGAAAATTTTAATATATATTTATGAATTTTTAAAAAATTCCTAGCAGACTAGAAATATAAAGAAACTTCCTTAATCTGATGAAGGGTAGCTACAAAAATCCTTTGGGAATCACCTTACTTAATGGTAATAAATTTTGAAAGCTTTCCTTCTGAGATCAGGAACAGTAAGATGTCCAGTATCGCCACTTCTATTCAAAGTCCTAGAAAGTGCTACAGGATAAGAAAAATAAGTAAGAAGTATAAGGATTGAAAAGAAAGAAACTAAACTCTTATTATTCACAAATTATGTCATTATATGGAAAATTCAAAATAACAAATAACTTCATTAAGATTCTTGGATAAAGATCAATATATAAAAAATAATTGCATGGCATTCAATTGCAACAAATAGAAATTGAAATCATATTTTAAGATGCCATTTATCACTTTCAAAATACCATATTTGTAGGAATAAATCTAAATAAAGCCTTATACGACCTCTTCACAGAAATTTATAAAGGTATAGCACAAAAATTAAAGAAAATCTAAATAAATAGACAGATATGGAAGAATTGATATTTTTAAGATGTCGATTCTCTCCAAATTGATCTTAGTGAGTTAGTGTAATTGCCCCAAAAATCCTACAGGAGTTTTTTGGATAATTTTGGTGGATCCTGACACACTAATTCTAAAATTTATATCAAAGTTTAAGAAAGCCTGGACTATCCAAGACCCATTTGAAGAACCAGGTAAGAGGATTTGCTCTCCCAGATGTCAGATATCAAGACTTATTATAAAGTAACAATAATTAAGACAATGTGATATCATCTCAAGGATTGACAGACCAATGGAAAAAAAGCGAAGAGCCTTGATATATGGACTCTAGATTTAAGACAAAGGTGGCACTATACAATCATGGAAAAATGATAATCTTTTCAATAAGTACTGCTGGGATAATTGGGCACACATATAGACAAAATGAAATATCTTCTACCTCAAATACATGCAAATATCTATTTTATGTGGATTGTAGATCTTTGTAAAAGGCAAAACAACAAAGTTTCTAAAATATAATATTGGAGAGTATATTCATTACCTAAGGGAGGGAAAGACTTTGTAAACAGAATACAAAAGGATTATCCTTGAAGGAAATTATTAATAAATTGGACTACATTAAAACTAAAATTTCTGTTCCTCAAACAGCATCCTTAAGAAAGTGAGAAAGGCAAGCCACAGAGAGAGAGAATACATTTACAATCCTTAAAACTAACAAAGGGCTCATGTCTAGAATATATGGAGAAGTTCTACAAATGAGTAAGATAGCCCATTTGTTGGGAAAATGGCAAAAATTGTACTTCACAAAAGAAGATATTCAAATGGCCCTTAAACAAATGAAGAAATGCTCAACTTTATTGTCATCAGGGAAATGTAAATGAAAAGCACAATGTAATACCGCTATACCCTTGCCAGAATGGCTAAAATGAAAAAGACTTACAATAATGATTGATGGGGATGATGTAGAACAACTGGGACTCATTGCTGGTAGAAGTGTAAAGCATATAACTACATTGGAAGACTGGCAGTATCTACCAAAGCCGAATATACACATACCTTATGATACAGCAATTCTACTGCAATAGAAATTTCAGCACATGAGAGCTAAAAGACAGGTATAAGAATATTGATAGCAGCATTATTAATCATAGCTCCCCAACTGAAAACTGTCCAAATGTTCAGTTATGGGTATATTCATCCCAGAAAAATCTATTCATCATTGGAAACAAATGAACCACAGTTACACAAACAATATAAATGAGATTTGCAAATATAATATTGAGTAGAAAAAGTCAAGTATGAAAGAATATATACTATATCACATAATGTATGTAGGTACATATATACATATACAATTATATTATATACACATATATATAAAATTACATTTATACACACACACACACACACACACACACACACTAAAACCAGCCAAAACTAAACTAGTAGTGTAGTTTTAGTAGTCAGGACAGTCGTAAAGGAAATGACCAGATGTTTTCTAGATTATCAGATATCTCAAGGTTTCTCAGTAACTCAGAAAAATAGATCAATCTTGATCTTGAATAAAGAATACTCTTTCACTGTGATAAAATCTAAAATAGAGCTATAGTGTAATTGCAGGATCAAATAGTAGATCTACTTTTGGTTCTTTGAGAAATCTTCATACAGATTTTCATAGAGGTTTTACTAATATACATTCCCACCAATAGTGCATAAGTGTTCCCTCTTCACCATATCCTTGCCAACATCTATTGCTTTTTGACTTTTTAGTAATGGCCATTCTAATTGGAGTAAGATGGTATCTCATTGCAGTTTTAATTTGCATTTCCATGATAATTAGTGATGTTGAGCATTCTTTCATGTTTATTGGCCATTTGTATATCTTCATTTGAAAAATGCCTGTTTATGTCATTTGCCCACTTTTTATCGGGGTTATTTGTTTTCTTGCTGAGTTGTTTGATTTTCCTATAGATTCTGGATATTAGTCCTTTGTCAGATACACAGTTTGTGAATATTTCCTCCCATTCTGTAGGCTGTCTATTTAGTCTTTTGATTATTTCCTCTGTTGTACAGAAGTTTTTTAATTTAATTAAATGCCATTTGTCTATTTTTGTTTTTATTTTATTTGCTTTTGGGGTCTTAATCATAAATTCTTTGCCTAGGGCAGTGTTCAGAAGAGGTTTTCTTAGGTTTTCTTCTTGAGTTTTTATTGTTTCAGGGTTTTGTTTGTTTTTCATTTTTTAAATTTTTTTTAATTTTTTTATTTCAGCATATTATGGGGATACAAATATTTAGATTAAATATATTACCACATATATTGTTTCACATCTTACATTTAAATCTTTAATCATTTTGAGTTAACTTTTGTATGTGATGAGATATAGGTATCCAGTTTCATTCTTCTGCATATGGCTATCCAATTTTCCCAAAACCATTTATTGAATAGGGTGTCCTTCCCCCAGTGTATGTTCATGTTTACTTTGTCAAAGATCAGCTGGCTATAAGTATGTGGTTTTATTTCTGGGTTCTGTATTCTGTTCCATTGATCTATGTGTCTATTTTTATACTAGTACCATGCTGTTTTGGTTACTACAGGCTTGTAGCATAATTTGAAGTCAGGCAATTTTATGCTTCTAGCTTTGCTTAGGATTCCTTTGGCTATTTGGACTTTTTTTGGTTCCAAAAATTTTAGAACTGTTTTTTCTAATTCTGTGAAAAATGACTTTGGTGTTTTGATAGCAATTACATTGAATCTGTAGATTGCTTTGGGCAGTATAGCCATTTTAAGAATATTGATTCTTTCAATCCATGAGCATGGGATATTTTCCCATTTGTTTGTGTCTTCTACAATTTCTTTCATCAGTAATTTGTAGTTCTCCTTGTAGAAATCTTTCACCTCCTTGGTTAAATTTATTCCTATGTATATATATTTTTTGCAGCTATTGTAAATGGGATTGAGTTCTTAATTTGGTTCTCACATTGGTCATTGCAGGTATATAGAAATGCTATTGATTTTTACGTTGATTCTATAATGTGAGACTTTGCTGAATTCATTTATCAAATCTAGGAGTCTTTTGGAGGAGTCTTTAGAGTTCTCAACATATGAAATCATATCATTGGCAAACAGATAATTTGACTTCTTCTTTTCCAATTGAGATGCCCTTTATTTCTTTCTCTTGTCTGATTGCTCTGGCTAGGACTTCCAGTATTATGTTGAGTAGGAGTGGTGAAAGTGGGTATCCTGTCTTGTTCCAGTTCTCAGGGGGAATGCTTTCAGCTTCTCTCCATTCAGTGTGATGTTAGCTGTGATTTGTCATATGTGGCTTTCATTATGCTACTATTGGGTATCTACCCAGAGGAAAAGAAATCATTATGTCAAAAAAATAACTGTACTCATATGTTTACTGCAGCACAATTACAAAGATATGGAATCAACCTAAGTACCCATCAACTGATGAGTAGATTAAGAAAATGTGGTGTGTGTGTACACACACACACACACACACACACACACACACACATATAACCATGGAGTACTACTGAAGGATAAGAAATAATGAAATAATGTCTTTTGCAGAAATTTGGATGGAACTGGAGGCCATTATCCTAAGTAAAGTAACTCAGGAACTGAAAAATAAATGCCCCATTTTCTCACTTGTAAGTGGGAGCTAAACTGTGGCTACACATGTTACAGACTGGTATAATGGACATTGGAGACTCAAAAGGGAGTAGGGGGAAGGGGTGAGGGATGAGAAATTACCTGTGGAGTACAATGTACACTACTTGGTTGATAGCTACACTAAAAGCCCAGAATTCACCACCATACAAGATATACATGTGGCAGAATTCGACTTGTATCCCCTAAATCTAAAATAAAAAAAAATTTTTTTAAAGAAAAAACACAGAAAGTTCTTCCTCTCCTCTCATAGCACAATCAACACAGACAGAAAATAAAAATAAAGTAGAGCTATAGATCTTTTTCATAGAGGTAATTGTGCAAGCTTCATTAGCAAGCTTGGGAAAGAAAATGGTATAATAATTTTGTATCACAGTTCATGGCTCCAAATCTCGATTCTACCATTTCCAAGTTGTAAGATTTTAGGTGCTATTTGCCTTCTCTGTGTCTCGATTCATCTGGAAAAAGGGGATGATAACATTTACCTGACAGGACAAGACAAAGATGAGTTTATACAATGAATTAAATTATACAATGTAGGCAAAAATCTATAAAGCACCTAGTATTAAATAAGTATTCAATAAGTGAGTGATAGAACTGTGGTATACACTCGCATGTTTTAATAGTTAAGTTTATGGAAAGGCAGAGAACTAATATTTTCTGAGTCTATTATGCTTCAGGTACTATGTTAGCCAATTTCTACATTTCAATTTAATCCACAAAATAACACTGTTGGTTAAAGATGATTCCTCACTGATCATATTTAGAGAAACATGATGGGAGAGGTTAAATAACATGCCCAAGATCAAATAGCTAGTTTTGAAATAAAGGTCTGTCTGTCATAAATAATTTGAATGTCACATATCTGGCAGTAAAATTTAATATCTCTCCACATGCATCTGTCTTTCTGTTTTATAAAATTGTCCCTCCTTCTTTTTTTCAGGGTTAGGAAAATTCTCAGACTCCATTTCTTCACTTGGTCTTATACTTCTTGCCTAATCAGTATTCAGATAGCCAATTCCCCACTAACCTTCAATCAGCTTCCCATGAGTCCCAACCTACAATTAGACCAATAGGAAGAAGGGGTGAAGTGGGTAGAAGGAGCTATTCGACTAAGGGTTTTTTACATTTCCCCTCTAGGCTATATGGCTTCACATCTTAGGAAGAGAAGTTATAATTATCTGTCCCTGAGTCATCACCGTCATCTCCACAATCACCCCTCCTAACACACCTCTTTGTTGTTAGGGGGTTGATTTAAATAAGCCGCTACATACAGCTGAAAGCTTGAAGAGTTCCGAGGTGCAATTATCCCCAAGACCCCACCAAGGAGCCAAATGCAAGGAAACAGAAACCAAGACCAAGGAAAGTATGGCATGGAGGGTCCTTTTTATTAGGAAAAAGAAATGCAGTATTTTGCTTCCATGAGAAATAAGGAATGTAAGCTTGAGAGAATGAATTCTATAAAGTATTCAGAACCATCCCAGTGGTGGGGTAAAGGGAAACCTATCACGGCATCCACTCCTTGGCTGAGGTTGCTGTCCAGAAGGGCTGCCCAGTTTTCCTGTGGTAAAAGCAAGGGAGGAGAAAGCACTCATATCTTACGAGCCTGACCCTAATGGGCACTGACACAGAGCTGTAAAAGTGAATGGGCTAATTTTGGCTTCTTCAAGTTCCTAAAATTTCTAAGTGTGGAGAGTGTAAGATGTCAACCTCTCCAATCTTCTGTCTCTGTAAAAGAGGTTAAATCATGCCATTGCTCACCAAAATTACTCACTTAATTTTTAATTTAAAATAATCATCAAAGCCATCTTGTCAATACAGTTGTAGATGCTGGAGACCAAATAGTATCCGTCAGCTGTACCTGGTTTTGCCACATCATCATGGTCAAAGTAGACAAATATCAAGGTAGTTTTAAACAAATCAGATTACAAAAACTAACGTTTTTCAAAATAAATAGGTCAGTAGATGATTATTTATCTCATAAAAGTCTTTGTATTTCCAAAGCATCCACCATAGCATTTCTTTTTGAAATAGCAGACTTATTTGGTGCCTTTAAACTATGGCTCAATTTTTTTTTTTACACCAGGGACTCAAACCCAAGTGAAATATCAGGTTGGGTCAGGTTGGGTTTGGAGAGTATTTTGATGTTCTGGTTTTGTTCCATTTCGATTGCTTTAGAAAAATTTATAATGTCAGTCATAGCTCAAACTGACTCACAGAGGCTTTTTGGAGGGAGGATGGCTGAGACTAGGGGAGACCTGTGGTTTGCTCATAGTGCCATAGAAAAGAATAATTCAGGGGTTTGATTTCTTTCAGACTTGAATCCTTTAATGGAATTCCTTCTGCTCTTTAGTTCGTAGTTTGATTTTGGTTAAAACTCTTGATTTACATGTAATTTTTCATAAAAGAAACTTTCTTTGCCTAAAGTGAGATAAATCTGAAACACACGTTTCCTTTAGCCTTCTGTAAAAGTAGAAGCCAACAAAAAATGCAATATTTATGATATTAGGTATACAGTTGAGTGCTACTCTTGATCTTTTTCTCTGAACAACTCAAATGCTATAAACATTTACCCACAATTCTTATCTTCAATTTCTTCTATCTTTTGGTAGTTTTTCCCTAAATCATCTTTAACTTCTCCATCCTTTCTTTAAGTGGAAATTAAATTTGTACTTACTACCTTAGTAAAGGATTGACTATTTCTGTGTTTATGAAAAAAAGCTCATTTTCCTCGTTTCTCTCTGTTCAATCGTATGTCGTAAATGTCTCACTCTTTCCTTTTTCTTTTCCTGTCCCTTTTTGAAAGATAATACAACATATGCTTTGTATTCCAGTTCATTTTCAGGTTAGCTTATGTCAGTTAGTTCTTCTTTATTTTATAATTTATTGCCTGTATTAAGTCCTTGTATTTTTCCTATTAGCCATCATTCCATTATTAGTCATATATTTCTCTATTTTTTTAAAAAATATTCTTCCAAGATAATGTGATCAATGCCTTACTATAGCATCATCCAGAGATCTTATGAGCTGATTGCTTTGTTTATCATTCATGTCATTAGAAGAAAGAAGGAATAAAGTATCCTCAAGATCTGCAGTGATAAGTGCCTTTTCCCAACCTCCCCAGTCACAGATCAGCCTTGTTGCTGAATGGAGGGGACCGAGAGTGTTGTGCTGAAGAGCATGGGTTTTAGGGCTAATAGGCCTGGGTTTGAGTCCCAGCCCTGCTGCATGCTTGTCCCATGACCTTGAGAAATTTACTTAACCCGTCCAAAGCCTCAGTTTCTGTGTCTTTGCATGGGGATCGTTGAGTTACTGTGATGAACAAATGTTATCTTTATGAAAACTGCTTAGAACAGACTCTAGTATACAGTAAGTTCTCAACCCCATTTTTTTTTCATACAAAACATGGAGTATTTTCCACTTGGGTCTTAAAAGCTTTGAAATCCAAGTAAAACTTTTTTAAAATTTTATTTCAGAATGTTATCAGGGTACAAATGTTTTGGTTACATAAATTCCTTTTGTATTGTTTGAGTCAAAGTTATGTGTGCCCATCTCCCATATAGTGTGCATTGTACCCGTTAGATGTGAATTTATCCACCCCCTCCTCCCCGCTTCCACCTGCTAGATTTCTAATGAGTGTTATTTCCACATGTGCACATAAGTGTTGATCTATTAGCTCCAGTTTAATGGTAAGTACATGCGATGTTTGTTTTTCCATTCTTGTGATACTTCACTTAGAAGCGTGGTCTCCAGTTCCATCCGGGTTAATACAAGAGGTATTAGTTCACCATTTTTTTTATGATTGAATAGTACTTAATGGTATACATATACTACATTTTATTAATCACTCGTATTGGGGGAGCACTTTGGTTGTTTCCACATCTTTGCAATTGTGAATTGTGCTGCTATAAACATTC
>CAUYSK010069077.1:0-60859 GCA_963575035.1 Avahi laniger | reverse complement strand
TCTTTCTATTTTTTGGTAGAGATGGGGTCTCGCTCTTGCTCAGGCTGGTCTCGAACTCCTGAGCTCAGAACGATCCGCCCACCTCGGCCTCCCAGAGTGCTAGGATTACAGGCGTGAGCCACCGCGCCCGGCCTGGTCTGTGTCTTTTCATAGGCTTATATAGTTCTTCATTGACAGTTCTCCTGGTCCATATGTACTTACCAATCAGGGGTCAATTTAATAATAAACAATATTACCTAGGGGCATTCTATATTTAATCTTAATTCAGTAAATTTCCAGGAAAAGAATGCCAGGAGAAGGAAAACCCAAGGTCATCTGCTATGGAAAAAAAGGGCTCAGACTTCCTATTAACCCTTTCTACCTAGAGCAGTAATTCTCAAATGGGGGTTGATTTTTTCCTTACAAGGAACATGTAGCAATATCTGCAGACATTTTTAGTTTTCACAACTGGAGAGGGTGTGTATGCTACTGACTATCTAGTGGGTAGAGGCCAGGGATGCTGTTAAACATTCTACAATGTACGGCACAGCCCTCACCAACAAAAAACTATCTAGCTCAAATGTCAATAGTGCTGATGACTGATAAACCTGACCTAGAAGGATTAGAATAAAGTTCACTGAACACAGAGGACCACCCCCATGTCCCAATCCTTCTTTCCCAATGTGCTGCTAAATTTAACATTGGCAGCCAGGCATATGCCCTCCATGCAGAGGAGTGGAATAATCTTCTCTAAAGAAGCTCACCAGTCTAAGAGAAAAGACATAAGAACAATCTTAAAGACTACAAAAAACAATTAAGAATTTTAAGAAGATGAAATTAATAGAAAACTAATTTTGTTTGAGCCAAGTGAGATTTAAACTGGGGGAAAGTTTGAAGTTGAAATACTGATATATAGGTAAATTAAATATTTTTTAAAATCTAAAGATAATTAATTCCAGGAAAAGTAAAATGATATCCCAAAAAGGAAATGTAGTGAGATAATCAAGAGAGGTTAACAATAAATTGCAAGTAGATAGTCATTGTAACATATATACTGAATATTAGCCCAATCAAAATATATTGGGAAGATGGGAGGGGAGAAGTGAGAAGAGTTGTCTAAAGACAGCTATATCCTTATCTTCCAGAGTGAGAGGTCAGTTGATAATATATACAACTGAAAAAAAAAAATCAAGAAATGGTGATGTGAGCATGGGTTTAATGATACAGAGTTGCAGTCCCCAACCCCCGGGGCTGCAAAATGGTACTGGTCAGTGGCCTGTCAGGAACAGGGTGACACAGCAGGAGGTGAGTGCTGGGCGAGCAAGCAAAACTTCATCTGTATTTACAGCTGCTCACAACTGCTTGCCACCCCACCACCAGTCCGTGGAAAAATTAATTGCCTTCCATGGAACTGGTCCCTGGTGCCAAAAAGGTTGGGGATCACTGATATAGAGGTAAATACCACAAGAATCAGCGAAAAGAGTAAAAATTGGAGGAAGTTTTCTGTAATAAGTCTCATAGAACTATTTGACTCTTTAAATAGTTCTCAGAGAACTACTTAACTCCATGTATGAAAAACTAATTAAAATATTTTTAAAATTATATTTGATTTTAAAGGCAATTTGATACATTGGTTTGGGGTCTATTAAGCTTGCCCCAGTTTACTTGATTTGAATCAGAATAGAACCAGAAAAAAGAATGTCAAAGCAAGCTCCAGGTTTACTAAACCACTTTTCTATCCCTCTGAGCAAGGCAAAATAACAGGCTAGAATATGGATAAGACCTTAACCTTCTCCCTCTTTTATGCCTGGTTTACTCATCAAACCTTCTATTAAAGTCTTAAATATTACACCATTGATTACCAGTATCCTTGCCCATGAATGTCCCTAGATGCTATTTAGAGTGGGAGAGACGGACTTTTCATTTTTTACTTTATTTGCCCTTATACTGTTTGAACTTTTATAGTAGATGTATTTTACAGAGAGACAGACACACACATACAGTTATTAGAATATCCTTAATGATTAGTTCATAACCTGTCTTCATGCACCTTGACCCAACTCAAACTACAGTAATGATTGGAAGTCTAATATCAATATGCAAAAAAAACAATGACCAAGAGAGCACATTCCAAATAAAATATTGCCCATATCCCAGCAGGTAAATAAACCTAAAAAACATAAAATGACACATACTAAGTAGCTGGTGCTAAATATAATTTCTAGGTATCAGAAAATAGAAATCGGGCCAGGTGCGGTGGCTCACGCCTGTAATCCCAGCACTCTGAGAGGCCAAGGCGGGCGGATTGTTTGAGCTCAGGAGTTCGAGACCAGCCTGAGTGAGACCCTGTCTCTACTAAAAAAATGAAAGAAATTAATTGGACAACTAAAAATATATAGAAAAAATTAGCCAGGCATGGTGGCACATGTCTGTAGTCCCAGATACAGGGGGGAGGCTGAGGCAGCAGGATCACTTGAGCCCAGGAGTTTGAGGTTGCTGTGAGCTAGGCTGATGCCATGGCACTCACTTTAGCCAGGGCAACAGAGTGAGACGCTGTCTCAAAAAAAAAAATAATAATAATAAAGAAAATAGAAATTGGTTTTCAAGTTCCCTATAGAATATATATACCACTTAGATAAGTTCCATATTTTATTTATTTAGTTTTTTGAGACAGGGTCTCGTTCTGTTGCCCAGGCTAGGGTGCGGTGGCATCATCAACAGCTCACGGCAACCTCACACTCCTGGGGCTCAAGCGATCCTTCTGCCTCACTCTCCCAAGTAGCTGGGACTATAGTAGCGTGCACCATCACGCTTAGCTAATTTCACTATTTTTGTAGAGATGGAGTCTCACTTGTGCTCAGGCTGGTCTTAAACTACTGACTTCAAGCGATCCTCCCATCTCAGCCTCCCAAAGTGCTAATATTACAGGCATGAGCCACCACACCCAGCCTTCATTTTAATAAATGAAAATTTATTCTTCAGATATGATTTGCTAACTTCCTTTGCAATAAAACTCAAGTTTATCTCCAAATAACCGTGATCCATCCTTCTTTTGCACTCTACAGTACCTACTAGAACAAAGCTAGGCACATGGGTAGGTACCAGAAGTTACTGATTGATAAAAGTTGATCTAAAGAATTAAATCAATTAGAGGAAAAAAAAATCAATAATGTCAAATAATAGTTAAAATTTCCTCTGTAATTTCATAAACAATGTTTTATAAGATTTATTTTAGTATTAATTATTCATAGATTTTTTTACCCTGTATTAAAGACTAAACATAAGCTTATTGAAAAGATTGTCTTTATTTTGCCCCACCAATTTTCTTAAGTTTTTATTTTTTATTTCCTTTTGAGATGGAGTCTCACTCTATCACCCAGGCTGGAGTGTGTAATCATAGCTCATTGTAACCTCCAATTCCTAGGCTCCTCCCACCTCTGCCTCCCAAGTATCTGGGAACTATAGGTGCATACCACCACATCAGGCTCATTTTTACAATTTTTTGTAGAGTCACGGTCTCACTACGTTGCTAGGCTGGTCTCAAACTCCTGGCCTCCAGCAATCCTCCCACCTTGGCCTCCCAAAGTGCTGAGATTACAGATGTGAGCCACTACACCTGACCAGGTTTTTATTTTAAAACAAACATACATTAAAAAGCAATTCTCATCAGCTTAATAACTATTAATAGCTTTGAAAACCACAATTCAATATTTTAAATCATGAGAAACAACTGATATTAATTCAAGGACTTCCAAATACTGTAGTCACAAGACTAAAAAAAGAAACTAAATCTCTTATAAAGATGTTTGTGACACTGCAATATCTAGTAATATATTCCTTGTATACTCTGATTTTAAAACTTAGCTCGGAAGTTATCTTTGACAAATTCTAAATGTAGAAGAACTAAGTAAGCTAGTTAAAATTACATTCTTTAATATCATATCTCCTTTATTTTAATACTAAAATACCAAGAAAAAAAAAGTTCCTTCTATTTACCTCAGTAATTGGCTGCCCCTGATGTGTCAAATCCAGTTCTTGAGGGCGTGTTACTTTATCAATATCCAAAGAGTCCATGCTGGAGGCTGCAGAAGTGATGCTAGAACGAGAAGAGTTACTAATAGAACGTACTTCAGCATCACTCACTGTGCCTGCTGACGCGGTTCTTCTGTGCTGATTAGTTACTACAGGCTTAGTATCTTCTAGTACAGATTGCTGAGCAGCCTCATCCATGCTCAAGGAGGCCTGTTCTAATTGTGCAGTGATGTCATCCAGAGAGTAGTTGGCATGGGAAGGTTTAGTTATTTGATTAGATGAAGAAGACAATGCTTTCAAAGTGCCATGTTTTGACGTATGTCGGCTAGTCGGTAATTTCTGAGTAGCTTTTGTTTCTGTGATTTGTCGCTTACTATTTCCTGAGCCAATACTGCTGAGTTCCTGCTCTATAGAGCAAAGATCGGCCATTAGGGCATCCAGATCCACAGTCTCTCCCTGATTCAGAGCTTCTGCAATGAACAGCACACATAATGTTTTTAGAACACAATCAGAATTTGTATATTCTATTATAAATCAATTAATAAATACATGTGGTAAAGCAAAAGAATTCATCCCATTGAATCTAAAGCCAATCAAATTAAGTATTTCTAATGGTTTTTTTATTCCGAAAGAAATTTTTAGAAGCAAACAGTTTCTCTTAATATTAGTAGCAATCAGAGGAAGAATAAAATTATGAGATCAAAGACAAAAACACTACAAAAATCTTACATTATTTCATAGTTTTAGCTACATTGTCCCATGCAACTTTTTACCAGAGGCTTTAATAAGTTGTTAATATGATCAGTGCCCTGACAGAGATGTTAAAATACCAAAAGAGCTGAGGGCATAAAAAGAGAAGTCAAAAGTCTAAAAAAATTACAGATTGATATGTCAATTTCAAATACCATAAAGTTGACTAGGTGAAGGACATTAAATAAAGGCCATAGGAATTGATTAAAAATTGCAGGTAATTTCACTGAATTTTAGTGTGAAAACAACAATTTAGTTAAGTTTGCTATGGAGTTCTACCTGACTATGCACTTTGTCAATTACTAATAAATCAACTAGAAAACTATTTATGTTCCAATTTACTTTTTTCTGTTATAATCTGAATTCAGTAATCTGAACTCAGTAAAGTTACGCATAGTTTTTATATTGAGTTTTTTATATTTGGAATTGTGGCTGCACTGCTCTTACATTATATAACTTAGCATACTATCTCACATTTTATTTCCAATGACATCTTACCATTCAAGTTGTATATGGAGAAACGATAAGAAAAATTGGCCATGTTTGTTTCCTGGCGAAGAGGAGATCGTTTTACTGGTTCCATGGGCTTATCAGAATCCAAACTCTTCAAAAATGAAAATTTAATAAGTCATATTAAATTCGGGCTTCAATTACATAAAAAGATGAATGAAGCTTGTTTTATGATGAAGTGAATTGCCACATAATAATTAATAAAACCAAAGTTCTTCCAAGCAATAGCCTTAAGGAAAAATGTAATTTGTTTTCATATTATTATTTTGGTTATAGTCATTTCAATTTTTAGATATATGCTTACTTTTAACAGGGCTTGAGACTGTCATAGTTCAGAGTAAATACCTTGTCAAATACATCAAGTATAGTGACTGATCTCATTTTACGTAAATTCACTATAAAATAAGCTAGTATATGAATATGTACACGGTAAAATAAGAAACAGAAAGAAACCATGTAGAGAGTTCTGTTCTTTCCTCAGAGAGATTTTGTTTTTTGGTCCAGAATAGCCTCATTCTTTGGCATGAAGTACCCTGAAGATAAAGGACAGTTCTGGATTTAAAATCAGTGAGACCAAAGACCTTAACAGAGAGCAACTACAACTTCAAACAATGGAATATCCTTGTTCTTTTCAAGCCTTATCAGCAAACTGTAACCGAGCTACACTGCTTATGACAAAGCTAGAACTATAATGTATTTTGGGGTAAGGTGACTTTTAAGTTGTATTTCACCACCTTTTAAATAATACTCTTTTCCTCTTTAACCTTTCTCTAATAAGGAAAAATGATATTTACAACAGAGAAATTCAGCTTAAAATACAGGAGAAAATACAAATTACCAAACCAGTAACAATGCTGGCTGCAGTGGAGCATCATGAAGTTCCTACTCTACCTAGAGCAGCTAGACAGATAGCTACCTGTCTTTTCTTTTCACCTAACCCCCCAAGTATGGACAATAAAACCACATGGTCAAGGATACCTCACTTGTCAGGTGGCCCTTGCATACTTTCCTTTCTGTACTATCATTTTCTATTTCCTCTTTCTCCCCCAGCATAGAACTGCATGGCCTAGTCATCTTCTCTATGCCAAAATTACCTTTTTAAAAAAATTAAGAATCAAATGAAAATTGTTTGGCAACTACAGACATAAAATATTTCTCTCGAAAAAATGTTACTTCTTGGACGGGCACAGTGGCTCATGTCTGTTATCCTAGCACTCTGGGAGGCTGAGGCAGGAGGACAGTTTGAGCTCAGGAGTTTGAGACCAGCCTCAGCAAGAGCAAGATCCCATCTCTACTAAAAAAAAAAAAAAAAGAAAGAAATTAACTGGAAAACTAAAAATATATAGAAAAAATTAGCCAGGCATGGTGGTACGTGCCTGTAGTCCCAGCTACTTGGGGGCTGAGGCAGTAGGATTGCTTGAGCCCAGGAGTTTGAGGTTGCTGTGAGCTAGGCTGATGCCACTGCACTCTAGCCTGGGCAACAGAGTGAGACTATGTCTCAAAAGAAAAAATGTTATTTCTTCTGATTAGAGACTAAAGGAATGATCACTATGAAATCCCAGTAGGATTTCCAAACATTCTTCCCAAAATTCAGTATTAACAGATTGTGGTCACAAAGATTTCTGCCTTTCAAAATGATCTAGCAAGAATTACATGAAGAGTTTATCAGTTTCAATTCTAGACTGCTACAGAAACAACCTAGTACTTTAAGCTTCTACCTTACTCGCCATACTTTTCCATTATTTAAGGAATCTCATACTTAATGCATTTTACAGAAATGTCCTTCCCAGAGATATTATGTAAAGAGAAATAAGTTTTGTTCTATCAGGCTCATTGCCATGAAGTTAAATTTATTTTAATGAACATAGCCATCTTCATATACTGAATACAATATATATATATATATATATATATTTTTTTTTTGAGACAAGAGTCTTGCTCTGTTGCCCGGGCTACAGTGAGTGCCGTGGTGTCAGCCTAGCTCACAACAACCTCAAACTCCTGCATTTCTTTCTTTTTTTTTTTGAGACAGAGTCTGGCTCTGTTGCCCTGGCTAGAGTGCCGTGGCGTCAGCCTAGCTCACAGCAACCTCCAACTGTTGGGCTCAAGTGATCCTCCTGTCTCAGTCTCCCAAGTAGCTGGGACTATAGGCATGTGCCACCATGTCCAGCTAATTTTTTCTATTTTTAGTTATTTGGCCAATTTCTTTCTATTTTTAGTAGAGATGGGTCTCGCTCTTGCTCAGGCTGGTCTCGAACTCCTGACGTTGAGCAATCCACCCGCCTCAGCCTCCCAGAGTGCTAGGATTACAGGCGTGAGCCACCGCGCCCAGCCCTGAATACAATACATTAACTGGGGCAGTAACAACGGTATCCTTTTATTCTAAAAAGAGACCTAGTTTAGAGGATAAGGTCACTTTTTTTTTTTTTTACCTAAGATCCAAGAAAGCAAAATGAAAAAATTTTGTCACTGTTTTAAAATGTAACCCAGAATGAAATTCTGTCAGTAATATGGAATCATGTAATAGAAAATATTTACATGTGAGGAAATTATTTATGTCACAAAATGTGTTCAAATTTACTAAGTTATGGAATAGAGTTTGCTAAAATTTAGACTTTAAAATTTTAGGCCTCAAAACTTTTTGGCTAAAAATCTCAAATTTATAAAACAGATATTAAGTAATCCTTCTAGATGAACAGAACCTCTCTCACAAGTATTTCTTTTAAAACATCCTTAAAATAACCATGGAAGATAACATCTTCTGTTCTTGAGTGATTATTCAATTATTGCTAATGTTCGGAACATTTTTCCTTTCTAGCAGTATTTTTGAAATTTAACTTATATCCATATCCTTATGTCTGCACATTTAACACACAGTGATGACTTCAAATCCTCAACCAGTTTTTCAAGCACTACTTCTAACCTGAGTGAGTTTGTCTAGTTCCCCAAGCCAGGCTCCAAACATTTTGTCGAGGTCCTGATCTTCCTTGTCACTGTCTTCTTCAGCACCATGGTCAATTTCTTCATCTGATAGCTGCTCCATCTGAAATATTTGTGTAGAATGAATAGTTACAGGTTTAACTTAGAAAAATTATGCACTATATGCTCTGATATATACTGCAAAGAAAAATTATGCACTATATGCTCTGACATATACTGCAATTCTCTGCAGTCAAACCTTCAAAACTAGAAATTATGTTATTAAATATAAAAGAAAATTAGAAGTCCTTAATGGAGAATGAACACAGTGTTGACAAGTGAGTAGAAATGAAGAATAAAGTCTCAAATTTTTTAGGAAATTGTAAAAGAAAAGCAAACTATCAAATTAGGACCAGAATCACAAGTAACAATACTAAAAAAAAATTACAGAACACTCCCTTCAATCAGCAGAGGATACAATAGCACAGTTCTCTCCACTAAGAGATGCTATAACACCCAAACACCACAAAAAAACAATTTAAAAAGAATTTAATGCAGCAGGTTATTATCTTGTTTATTCTGTAAAAATCCATTTAGATACAAAGAAACATATATTGCGCAAAACCTCAGTACAAGTATTTAAGAGAAAACTTGACAAAACAAAATTTTTCATCTAGTGTGGTCTGTTGAATTGGCTTCTCCTTCCATCCTACCTTCATTTTCTCCCCCCATGTCTTCTTTCTCTACCTTATTCAATTCCCCCTCAATTTCTATAAAATCCTAGGAGAAACAGAGTTGAAAAACTTTTAAATTTATATATAAAATTTCCTGTATGCGGTGACTTTTCAAATATAAGTCCCTTGAAAGAAAAAATTATTTTCCTTCTTCTCATTAACAAAATAATGTGACATGTGACATGGAACTTGTACATTGTTTTGTAAAGATGAGAGGAAAAAGTTACATACAATAAGATTGATGACTGATCTCATTAATATAAAATTTCAACATTAAAAGCCCTGAGAAATCTTTAAATAAAGCTTAGCTTTGCTTAAACCAGCATATTCCAAAATAAAAATTACAGTCAGGTAGGCATGTTAGTTGGATGGTTTGGACATGAGACAAATTAAAAAATTTTTTTCCAAGTAAGCAAATCATTATAATCCTTGGTTTACAAAGTAATGGTAGGTATTTTACATTTCTTAATATCACAGTTACTGACAAAAATCGAACAAAATTTTATTTCTAAAAAAGAGAAAAACCAGCATATTCCAAATTTGACCATAAACCCTTTGCCTTCAACTTCTGTCCCAGGGACACAATGAATATCATCACTATATGTTATATTAAACACTTTTGGCTCACATTCCTAAAACAAATTTTGTTCCAGTGGATCTAGGCAATATTTGGAATATAATCTGTCAGTTGGTTTAAACAATTCCTCAGAGATTATATAGTGCATGGGCATCCCATTGGAAAAGATATCCTTAATCTCAAATAACAACTTGATCATACACGTCAAGGCCCCTCCAAAATTTAGGTGTCCCCCATGTGACAGTATTAAGAGGTGGGGCCTTTAAGAGGTGATCAGGCCATGAAGCCTCCTTCCTTGTTAATGGGATGAAGGCCCTTATAAAAGAGGCTTCATGAAGCATTGGGCTAGTGTGCTATTTCACTCTTCTGCCATGTGAGGCACAGCCTTCCTCTCATTCCTCTCTAGAAGCAAGAAGGCCCTCAGCAGACACCAAGCACCAGAGCAGTGATCTTGTACTTTGCAGCTTTCACAGCTGTGAGAAAATAAATTTCTATTCTTTATAAATTACTCAGTCTCAGGAATTTTGGTGCAGCAACACATATGGACTAAGATGACATCTTACAGCTCCAAAGCAGCAATCAACAAAATTATCTCTATGATCCTTAAAGGTTAATAGATATGTAAGGAATCTAATTATCTGACAAAGTGTCATGAAGCTAAATTTTAAATCTTCACCAAATAAAATTTTTGCCAAAAGGGTCAAAAATAATGTTGCAAAATTAATGAAGTGACTCAGTTCTAAGATGTTCAGATCATATCCCACTTAATCACTTTAAGGGAAATAATTTTCTAAGGCCTACTACTGGAAAGGACCACAGCTCATCAATATCTCTAATAGAAATTGGTAATTTCTGTTTCTTAATCTTTCATCACTCTAACCATGCATTAACTGGGGCATTCTACTCTGGCAAACAGAAAATGTATCTACCTATCTTCCAATTCACAAATTTGGCTCTTAAAGAGATTTGGTTTTTGTAATTCACTTATAATAGTATTATTTCTAGGATTTTTATTCATTACTAAATAATTTACAGCTCCATCTCAATAGAAACCTGATATCATAGTTCATTAAGCAATCTACTTATGAAAAACATAAATGTTAGTGAAAAGAAAACCTCATCTGACCAGGTGACTTAATTACTCAAATAATAGTTGCTAGTTTGAGAAGACTTATGAGCTATAATCAGTCTTTATGAGGTTCAGTAAGCAACAGAATCTAGACCGTAACAGTCAACTTCTTCTTCCTAATCTTTAAAACTAAACACAAAAGAACAATCCAGAAGCTAAAATATTCTAGGATGAATTCTGCTTTAAGATAGTGATACTTATGCTTAATTACATTTTATATCCCTAAGTACATTTAAAACAACTGGGCCTGCAGTACTGCTATCCAGCAGATAGCATTATGTCACTTTTGGCAGAGATTGCAGCTTCAGTAATTTTAATGAATATTTCAGGTAACAATATGTAAAGCACTGTATTTATGGTGACTATATTCTTCACAGCAAAAATCTGGTCCCATGATGGAATATTTATCCAGGTGACTCATCGGCAAAATTTGTCATGTATGAACATAATAACACACAGGATGAGGAAGTTATAGTGAAAGAGGATGGGGAGAAAACGCTAGTCACAGACCTCTATGAACCAGACATTGTGATAGGAGGGTATTATCATTCCCACTTTATAAATGAGGAAAGCAGATCAGAGAGGGTTGTGAGCTCTAGGTATTCTTGGAGGAGGACTGAGAAGACAGCACCCCAGGTCCCCTTCTTCAAGCAACACCTCTGATTTCAGTTGTTTTACAGATGGGACTTCCACATAAGATTTAATTTATACCAAGAGTTTATGTTTAAAATAAAAAAAAGGTTTAAATCCTACACTTCCCTTCTGGGCACACACTGTAATTACCCATAGGAAAATGCTATACTGGGAAAAATGAAACAGGAAAATAATTTTACAAGGTAAATATAAAACAGTTCAAAATGAATATGAGTATTTTAAATTATCATGGAACTAAAAAGAACTACAGTCACATGCTGCACAATGAAGTTTTGGTCAATAATAGACTGCATATATGATGGTGTCCCGTAAGTATTTTTACTATGCCTTTTCTATGTTTAGATATACAAATTACTTACCATTGTGCTACAATTGCCTACAGTATTCAGTATAGTAACATGTTGCACAAGTTTGTATCCTAGGAGTAATATGCTATACCACACAGCCTAGGTGTACAGTAGGCAATCCCATCGAGGTTTGTCCAAGTATACTCTATGATATTCCCATGACAATATCGCCTAAAGACACATTTCTCAGAACATATCCCCATTGTTAAGTGATGCATGACTGCATAGACTCTACAAAGTCTAGTCTGTTTTGTGAGTTCCTTCCTGCTATTAAAACAAGTTATTTGGGTTAAAAAAATTCCTTTAAATGTTTTCATTAATAGTTTCATTTTTATCTAGACTACTACAGACTCAAGTAGAGGAAAATATGGTTAGGGAACAATGACAGAGCCATAAAATTAACTGAAATTTTGAAGTAACTACTGAATATTAACTGTTATGTCACTTTTGCCACTTCTTTTTTGAATTTGTCACCACATGGATTATTTTATAAAAAATAACTGAAGAAACTTAGAGACTTTCCAATAAAAATTTAGGTCCTACAACATTTCTTAAAGTTTACACTCTAAAACACACTTTCCATTCTCTATAAGCTGATGAATTGTATTCTCCAACCTCCCAAAACAGTATTTCTATTTACTATCCATGCCGAATAAGAAGCTTCCAGAAAGTTTTCTTATAGGCTTGGCACTATGTAGGGTCAGCAAATCTAGTAAGGAAATTCATTCTTACTTGCCAATTCCTTGACATCCACACCCCACCCATCCTAAAATTAGTTGTAATTGCTATATAAATCACCAAATAAATCACAGTTCTAAATCTGAATTTTCCCAACATAATGCCTCTACTAGAATCAGGAACATCAGAAAATAATCCAACAGTCAACTGTACCTCGAAAGAGGAGAAAAAGTAAGGAACAGAAAACAGAACTTATAAATTTTGTTTCTAAAATAATTTGGATTTTGAAATGTGATTGCTTTTCCTTAATGATATCCAAATAGGCCCAAAGAAATTATAATGCACACGACAACAAATCCTATTAATTACTCTACGATTATGAGATTAGGTACTTTGTGGGGGGAATATATTAAAGTTTCACTTGAATTTCATGCTCCATTATACATGAGGAAAACTATGTCCTAAAAGAGTAAACGTACCCTACCGCAAATGAGGTTTACTCTTCAAAGTACAAGCTTATTGAGGATAGAATAAAATCCAAAGTCACTGCAGGCTGACAAAGCCCTGTGCAATTCCAGCCTTTAGGGACCTGTCTTCCCACCCTCCCTTTGCTATCCCTCTCCATCCCCTCCATCCCCACCCCAGCTTCCAGCAACATTGTCCTGCTTGCTGATCCTTGGAATACACAGACTTCTTCCACCCTCCACCATCTGCAATGCCATATCCTCTGCCTGGAACTCTCTCCTCCAGATATCCATACGGCTCACTCATTCATGCCTTTGTTTAAATGACCATCCTGTCAAAAGAACACACCATCCTTGGTACTTTCTGACTCTTGTACAGTTTTATTTTTCTTCATAGCGCCTATCACCATCTGTTATGTTTATCATTGCTCTTTCTCCACTAGAAAGCAAGCTCCATAAGAGCAAGGGCTTTGGTTTCCTTCTGTATGATACACGCCTGGAATTGTGCCTGGCTCACAGCAGGTGTCATTAAATACCTGCTGAATGAATGAGTATGCAACCGTGTGTGTGTGTGTGTGTGTGTGTCCACATATATAAAAAAGGTGCAGACTTTTTAAAAGGTCCCTAAAGAGTCTATGTGGCGCCGGGCGTGGTGGATCACGCCTGTAATCCTAGCACTCTGGGAGGCCGAGGCGGGCGGATTGTTTGAGCTCAGGAGTTCGAGACCAGCCTAAGCAAGAGCGAGACCCCGTCTCTACCAAAAATATAAAGAAATTAATTGGACAGCTAAAAAAAATGTATAGAAAAAATTAGCCGGGCATGGTGGCGCATGCCTGTAGTCCCAGCTACTCGGGAGGCTGAGGCAGTAGGATTGCTTGAGACCAGGAGTGTGAGGTTGCTGTGAGCTAGGCTGACGCCACGGCACTCACTCTAGCCAGGGCAACAAAGTGAGACTCTGTCTCAAAAAAAAAAAAAAAGAGTCCATGTGGCCAACATCCACAAAAAATCAACATAAGTAACAAAAGACTGAAATGAACACTAATAGAGTGCTATTCTTCAAGACCAAGTGCTTTATAAAGAATTCCTCATTTAATATCACACTAATTCTTTAAGATATTATTACTCATTTATAAACAAAGAAAATTAGGCTAAGAGAGATCAAGTAACTTTTCCAAAGGCTCACATCTAATGGCAGTGTTAGAATTTGAACCCAAGCATGTGACTTGGTCTATTATCAAAACTGGTTTCCAAACTCTTTTCCAACGAGGCGCTTTTAGTTGCTGCATGTACATAGATGAGTTTGAGAATGGTACGCTAAAAAAACTCTTTTATTCATTCATTCAACAACTATTTACTGAGCAGCTACCACATGCAAAGCACCATTCTAGGTACTAAGAATAGGGAGAGAAACAAGTCATATAAAGTCCCTTTCCTAATAGACCCATAGTCTACTGGCATGAAGAATGAAGGGGAGTCAGCTATAGAAGATCTAGGGGAAGAATGGGCAGAGGGAACAAAAAAGCAAAGACCACAGCAGGAATAAGCCAGGTATAATTAATGGAAAGAAAGACTATTCTGTAGTTGGAACACAGTGCCCTAGTCCAAGAGTGGTAGGATCTGAAGCCAGAGAGGTAGACAGGGGACAGAGCCTCAATGGCCTAGTAAGCTTAGTATTTTGCTAGGATTTTATTTTAAGCATAAGTCCTTTCTTTAAATATAAGCAGAATCTTGGTATAAGGGCATTAATGCTTTTTAAGAAGATCATTCAAAATGCTCTGTAGTGAACAGACTGTAGTTGAGGTTGTTATTGTTTCTTACCTAGAGCACTGGAATAGTCTACTTGGTCTTTGTTCTAGTCTAGGTAAGAAACAACAAAGGCCTCAGCTATGTCAATGGAGATGAACAATGGAGGTGAAGGAGATGATGACAGCTAATATTTATTTAGTAAATATAGATCAAGCACTATTCCAGGTGTTTTTTATATATATTAATTCACTTAATCCTTAACAGAGAAGTTACACAGTTTACCTAAGGCTATGGCTGCACAGCCAGAATTCAAAGTTAGGCAGTTACGCCCATGCTCCTAACCACTGTATGATATTGTCTCTCTGTCAAATGAAATGAAGTAATGTGGCAAAACTTAGAATATTTTTCTGTGGTAAAGCCAAAAGAACTTAATGAGGGGTGTGATAATTCCAAGATTCCTGGTTTTGGCAACTGAGCAAGTAGTGGTACCATTTATTAAGACCAGTGAGAAGCATGTTGGGGAAAGGGGTAGATTCTGTTGTGAAGGTAGAGTGGAGATGCCTAGCAAGCATCCAACTAGAAAAACAATGAGGAAGGGTTAAGACTCAGCAAATGAGAAGGCTTAGTTTAACCTGAGTATTATTTTTAAATCATATTTATTACAGAAAAATCATAGAATACAGCTAATAATGATTTAATATTTTAAACTAATATTATAAACTAATTTATATCTATTTTATTCATGAAGTAAAAATAGAAATAAAGGGAATATGATCTATTATTGCTTATACACTGGTTGGTTTCATTTCACCGATAACAGTGAATAATTGTGCCCAATTATTACAGGTTAAAGCTTGTATGTAGTAAGCTCTACTATTCATAATGAAACTATCTATGCCTTAGTATGAAACAATATTATTCCTGCTAAATTTGCCATGAAATTATTTATTTCAAGCCTATTTTTCCTACTAATCTTCCTCTCAGGAGATATTTTGGTTTACTATTCAATTTTCTCATTGTGAGATTGGAATGGTGATTCTTTACCAAGAAGGCTGGGCTTAAATTAAGGTTTAAGAATTTGGTTAAATATATTACATGTAGGGCAAATTATAAAGAGCAAAGGAGAAGGTGTATATTTGTGAGAATGTCATGAGATTGACTCAAATAAAACAAAGGGGAAGAGTAAGATTTAAAGGAGAAGGACTAAGGTGGAATCTTGAAAGGTAAAGCCTATTTTTTTTCCCTGAACGCACCTGAATTCTTAAACATAGAAGTGAAAGGTGAAGAGCAGAAATGGCATTTTAGTCAGAGTACATTATGACTGTGCATAAGAGTTTTTAGAGCAGGGAAAGACCATTAGAAGGCTACTGTAGGAATTAGGCAGAGAGAATTACAGATAAGGAAATTGAAGTCCTGAGAGGAAATACAACTTATGCAAGTCACATACTTACATTGTGATAAGAAAAACACATGACATATAGTTAGGGCACGTTATTTATTACTGAGCTCTTTTTTCCCTTTAATAATTAAAAAAAATTTTTTTTTTTTGCAAAAATAAGCAAGTTGAGTATGGTGGCATGTGCTTGTAGTCTCAGCTACTCGGAAGGCTGAGGCAGGGGGACTGCTTGAGCCCTGGAGGTCTGGGCTGCAGTGAGCTACGATCGTGCCACTACACTCCAGCGTGAGTGAGACCCTGTCTCTTAAAAAAAAATATATATATATACACACACACACACACACACACACACACACTTAAAACCAAATGAAAACTCTCAGAACACATGAGAGCTGCTATTAGAGCATTTACCTGGGTCTAGTGTGCTCAATGTTTCAAAGAGGCAAGAGAAGCTTTGATTTTATGTAACATTTATGGAACACATATGCTATACGACAGGCACTGCAGGAACAGAGATGAACATGATAGCCTCTGTCCTCAAGGAACATATAATCTAGTAGGGGATAGACAAGGAAAGCAACAATGATGAAACACTAAGTGAAGTGCTATAACAGAGGCATGTTATGTGAGTGTAATTTAATTCAGTTTGAGAAGAGAGGAAAAGGGTAATGCTTCAGTGGAGACCTGAAGAGTAAATGTGTGAGGGAAAGGGGAAGGGTGAGAAAGAAAGACATGCTGAGAACTCTAAGTGGCTTAGCATTTCTGAATCATAGGATGTGTGGTGTAGAATCACAGAAAATGAGGCTAGAGAGGAGGAAGGAGCAAAATTATAAGTCATACCAAAGACTTTGAGCTTACCTGTAAGGTTTTTCCAACTATGGCCTGTGGATCACCTGCCTCAAAATTACCTGGGGTGCTTCTTTTAAAGTCAGTTTTACTGAATACTAACACAAAAGGGTGGGACATTTTTAACAAGTTCCCCTAGGTATTGCTTATACCCACTAAAGTTTAACAACTAACGTATAAACAACTGTGCCATGTTATAATCACTGCGAGGACTTGTAAGACAATAAGTAATGCAGTTTTGTGTAACCACAATTTGCTTAAAGGCAGAACAATATAGAATGAGGACTCTCTAAAACCATAAAGAAAGTAGGCAGCATAAGGATCCCATAATTAACATACCCCAATTACTCCTCTTCCATTACCACAATCCCATGCTTCTTACAGTTATTCAATTAGAAATAAATTTTACTTCTTTATTTCCAGTTATGTTTTAGTAGCTTTCTCACAAAAACAATTTTAGAAACACCTCCTATGCTGCTCTAATCTGATAATTCTAAAGAAAAATATTTCTTGCCTGTTCTGAACACTGAGTACTCTAGACCCAGATAAATGCTCTCATTGCAGTTCTCCCTTCCTGTGTTCTGAGAGTTTTCATGTGGTTTTAAGTATATGTGTATGTGTGTGTGTACATATATATATATATTTTAAAAGAAACTACAGAAGGGAGGGGGTGAAGACTTCCATACTCAAGGAGTGTCCCCAACTGTGCCAGATACAACTGCTGCAAATAAAAGAGGAAGGAAAGCTAAATCAGACAAAAGAAAAAAAACTGTTAAATTTAGTAAAGCACAAAAAGAGGAAGAAGACACATCAAAGGAGGAGGAAGTCAGACCAGAGAAGGAAAAGAAGTAGGACACACATAATGTAAAATGGAGTGAAAATTATAGAGGATTAAGTACTCATCAGATTGGGCAGTGCCTGGTATGTCTGTTTCTCTTTTGACTTATAACTATATTATTTAAACACAAGACCTTTAGTTCTGTTGTGAACTAAATACTTCATTTAGTAAACTGTCCAATGGAAACTGGGAATTTAATAAACCAATAGCTTTAAAAGTTTTAAAAATGAATTTGCATGAGCTCTTTACAGAATCAGGATATTAACCACGCTGTGTGTATAGCAATATTTTCCTCAAATTTTACCTTTTAATTTCATTTTAAAAAATGCTTGTCTTTTTTTAAAGGGATTGTTAATAGTTCTGTTTTTTAAGTTACCAAACATATAAATTCTTCTCCTGGTGAATTCTTCCACTATTTTTTGAGTACATTCTTCTCTAACCAGCAATCAGATATGTAAAAAGAAAATTAATATCTCAGGACCCCCCTCCCCCCGGCCCCTTTTCCCCAACTCCTTATGCAAGAGAGAAGGCAAAGGTCTCAGGCACCTGTGCAGAACTGGCCCCACAAGTTGTTCATTAAGGAAATTTCTTGTTGGCCTCCCAAAAGCAAGGACAGGCAAATTGTAATTTTAAGTCTGTAGGCTATTTCTAGCCCCTAAAACTAAATCTCTTCCAATTTCATACCAATAATAAATTACAAGTTTATCTTTATAGGTGAAGAAAAGAGACAAGACAGTATCAGACATTCTTCCATCTACCTAGGGACATCTAAATAATTGATGCTTCCTTTACTCCCTTTTTTTTTTGTCCTTTAACATTTGCCTTATCTTATATAAAATGTAGATTTTCCTGGGTCTCACAATAATGTAACCATTTGTCTCACAACACACACACCCTGCCCTTTTTCTCTACATGCCTTTAAATGCTGAAACTTCCAAAATCTCCTGAGAAAAACAGCTACAGGTTTGTCTGTGGTTCGTGTTTTTCCTGGGCACATCCTCAACTTTGGCTTAATAAATCTCCATTGATTGAGATTTTTGCCTCAGTCACTTATTTTGAGTCAATGGATAAATGCTTATGTAAATATTTTATTTATTCATTCTCTTTTATGTAAATTATATTTTACATAGGTAGCTTAGTTTGCATATAATGTAAAGGCAAGAAACTAAATTGATTTTCCCCCCAAATTTAAAATTTTTCATCCCATGGACTTTTATATTTAGATATTATGTTCTATTTATATACCACATTCTTTTTCTGAGGATTCTTTTCACTATATCATAATTACAGCTTCTGTTCTTAATTTATCAAGCAGATGAGTTAAAAAAAGAAAAAAAAAATAAGTCAAAAGTTGCCTTTTGGCCGGGCGTGGTGGCTCACGTCTGTAATCCCACCACTCTGGGAGGCCGAGGCGGGCGTATCGTTTGAGCTCAGGAGTTCAAGACCAGCCTGAGCAAGAGCGAGACCCCCGTCTCTACCAAAAATACAAAGAAATTAATTGGACAGCTAAAAATATATAGAAAAAATTAGCCGGGCATGGTGGCACATGTCTGTAGTCCCATCTACTCGGGAGGCTGAGGCAGTAGGATCGCTTGAGCCCAGGAGTCTGAAGTTGCTGTGAGCTAGGCTGACGCCATGGCACTCACTCTAGCCAGGGCAACAGAGTGAGACTCTGTCTCAAAAAAAAAAAAAAGTTGCCTTTTGCATATCCATCACTGTAGTTTCCTCTACAGGTTAGTGACCCTCAACAGAAAGGCACCAAGTTCTACTTGGGGTCTAACACTTCGAAAATACTTTGCCTACAAAGAGCTTAAGCTAAGCACTATGCAGGTTAAAAAGAAACAAAAAATAAATTCCATGACTTAAAAGAACACTAACTGTGGGAAAGACAACAAACAGAGATTACCTTGATAAACAAATTCTCTAGGAACAAAGTTCCTTTTGGGGGCCTGTGTATGCAGCAAATTTAAAGGATGCTATGGTCTCCCAAGCGCTGAAAGGGACTAAAAGGGACTAAAAGGAGCAATGCAATGTTACTCAGAGGCTTCTCAGCAGCAAGCCTGACCAGGGAACTTGCATGGATGGTCTGGTTCTCTGGGAGTGAATTGACACCTGGAATTCACTTTTGTAAAGTTTCCACGTAGAACTGAGTTTCCCTAATAGAGAGAGATATACTATTCTTGGGCCAGCCAAAGTGAAATTCTCTTTACCCAAAGGAAAGAGAAGTTCTAGGGGAAATGACTTACTTACAGCCTTATGCCTTCTTTTATTTATATCTCTGTTTCCGACAATCCAGGATGTAACTAACACATCCTCTTCATTATCAGATACATTAACTGTGAAGTAATTAAAGATCATATAAGGAAGCATAAAAACAAACTACAACTATTTTAACAGTTGGTAGAGAATATAATTCCTAAGAGCTATAAATCAAATTCAAAGGCAATTTTGCTAAGTTAACGTTTTATAAGGCATTTAAACACACACCTTAGAAAAGGAATTCATTTTACAGAATGATGAACCATACCTTAATGAGAATAAGCATTCCTTTATTCACATTGCATTTTCATAATATTGAATATTCTTAATCTACTAAACCTAAAACAGGAATTCCTTAACTAAAATGGGAAAATAATCTTAGTTCAATGCTACACAAAGAAACTCTTAACACTCCTATAAATAAAAAGTTCTAATGATTAATCTTATAATTACCTATTATACAGTATACCCTAAACCACTATCTGAAACCACAGAGCAGCTAAAAATACAAACCACAAAAACTGAAAAACAACAAATAAAAAATGTAAAATTCCATTATTTATATACCAGCTTTCAACTTCATTTCAACATGGTGGATCATGCCTATAAACCTAACTATTTGGGAAGCTAAGGTGGAAGGATCACTTGAGCCCAGGAGTTCCAGGCTGCATTGAGCTCTGCTCATACACGTATACCACTGCACTCCAGCCTGGGTGACAGAGCGAGACTCCATTTTGAAAATAAATAATAGGCCAGGCATGGTGGCTCACGTCTGTAATCCTAGCACTCTGGGAGGCCGAGGCGAGCGGATTGTTTGAGCTCAGCAGTTCGAAACCAGCCTGAGCAAGAGCGAGGCCCCGTCTCTACTAAAAATAGAAAGAAATTAATCAGACAACTAAAAATATATAGAAAAAATTAGCCGGGCATGGTGGTGCATGCCTGTAGTTCCAGCTACTCAGGAGGATAAGGCAAAAGGATTGCTTGAGCCCAGGAGTTTGAGGTTGCTGTGAGCTAGGATGACGCCACGGCACTCTAGCCCGGGCAACACAGTGGAAAAAAAAAAAAAAAAAAAAGAAAAAGAAAATAAATAATAAATTAAAATAAAATAAAAGGAGAGGAAAGGAGAAGAAAGAAAGAAGAAGAAATTTCTATTGTTTTAAGCCACCCAATGTGTGGTAATTTGTTAAACTAGTCCTAGAAAATGAAGTCATGCTCTATATACACACACACATATATAGTCTGTAGAATAGGGCTTCTATTACTGCTTCCAGAGATGTTCATCTTACTCATTCTGCTTCACAATTTGGACCTTTTCTGTTATACTACATAGGTATGTAGTTATCTTTGTTACTGTCACTTGCATGCATTCCCCAGCCTCAACTGGAAGTAGAGGCGACAACTTCACTCATTCCTGCATAGGAGAAATTGTCTTGAAAGCCTCACCAAGTAGGCAGGCACTGTGTTCCTCCACTTTTGCCCTTTTCCCCTCTCAGACAGCCAAATGCACTGGCAAGAAATCCAATCCTCAAGGTAACCCATGCTTTGAAGGGAAAGGGAGTGCCAGATAACTGAATGCTGCAGTTTGGAAGCCATTTGGATTACACTTTGAATTATCAGTATGAACTCAAGGTTTTAAACAGATAAAGGGAAGGACAGAAATAAGGGTATGTATGTTTGTAGATATGTCCACTGAGAGGCCCTAGTGGCAATGATACCCCAGGAGCAACTGGCACACTTAGTACCCAGATTTTGGTTTCTAAATACTGTACATACTCTACACAAAAACTAACCAGAGATCCTTGGAGTAATGAATGATTTCAGTGCTAGCGCAGGGAAGAAACCAAGATGAGCCCCTAGAACATCATCTTGTGGTAGAAAGTGCTCAATTAATGAGGTGCACATGTCAAATGGACATAGGAGCCAGCCTGAAGAGGGTCTGAGGTCCTAATCTGGGACAATTTAAATATCAAAATAAATTATGACAGAAATAAATTATAACTCACTGAATAAAATCCACATTGAATTAAATAAAATATATGGGAAAGTTCTTCCTTACTGTAGAATGCCAACCAATGAAAATGACAGAAAAATGACCACTTTGCAAGCATTGCCATATTAATAATTAGTTTTTAAAGTAATTTAAAAAAACCCAGTTACTAATTTTTTAAAAAATCAAGGCAAGAATCATCAGCAGATGCTAAAACTAGAGGGTGAATTTTTTTTTTTTTTTTAATAGAGATAGGGCCTCGCTCTGTCACCCAAGCGGGAGTGCAGTGGCACTCACTGAACTCCTGGTCTCAAGTGATCTTCCCACCTCAGCCTCCCAAGCAGCTAGGAGTACAGGCGCACACCACCACGCTGGACTAATTTTTTAACAGAGATGAGGTCTTGCAATATTGCTGAGGCTGGTTGGTGGGTGAAAATTTAATCAGCCCAGTTACATATTCTGAAAATATCTCCCCACAAATTACTGGGGATACACTACCTTAATTAAGTGTTCAAAATATCACCAATATTGAGGCTTCCCATTATGATGCACTGACAAGGGCACACCATCATTCTGTAGCATTCCTGCCAAAAATGCATGACCTGAATCAAATCATAAGAGACATTTTACAAAATAACTGGCCTACAGTATTCAAGAATGTGATGGCCAAGAAATACAAAGAAAGGCTGATGAAATGCTCCATATTAAATGGAACTTAAGGAGACATGACAACCAAATGCAGTGCTTGAACCTGGACTGGATCCTGAACACTGGGAAAATATACAAACACAGCTATAAAGGACAATATCAAGACAGCTAACAAAATTTGACTATGAATTGTGGATGACATCATAGTATTAATGTTATATTTTCTTATTTTGTAATAGTACTATAATTACATAAGAGAACATCTTTGATCTTAGGACACATATACTAAAGTATTTTGTCATAAAGGGGCACAACATTTGCAATTTATTCTCATGTGGCTCAGGAAGAAAATGTATAAGTATATATACATGTACATATGGGGATAGAGAGGGAGGAAGGATAATTAGGCAAAATGCAAACAATAGGTGAATCTGGCTAAAAGGAAAATGGGTGTTGTTTGTACTTTTCTTGCAATTTTTCTGTAAATTTGAAACTACAGTTATCCCTCTGTATATGTGGGGGATTGGTTCCATGACCCCTGCATATACCAAGTATGTGCATACTCAAGTTTCACAGAGGGCCCTGCAGAACACACATAACGAAAAGTCAGCCCTCCATATACTCGGGTTTTGCATCACCACAATGACCCATGTTTGGTTGAAAAAAATCTGCGTAATAAGTGGGTCCATGCAGTTCAAATCCATGTTGTCCAAGGGTCAAGTGTATATCAAAATATATTAAGGAAGAGAGAGAAGAAGGGAAGGAGGAGAGAGATAAAGAGAAAAGAAAAAACAGTCCCTTCCCTCAGGAAGTTGTTTAGTTAGGAAAACAGTATATCAACAAATAGGTCATTTAAACTTCAGAAATACACTTAAGGAAAAAGAAAAAAACATTAGCTACAAAACATTTTTATCAAAGAAAATATGCAGTCTAATCTAAGGACACTGAAAAATAATTGTGTATTTCTCAAACATATGGTTTTTATTATGTATGCATAATTGTTACCTTTCCTAAAGTGCATCTGCCCAGCTTACTCAGTTAATGTTTTTAGCTTATTTTGTCATCATAAAATTAGTTTTTATTTAATGTGAATAAAAGTTTAGCTTCTTAGAAAAATACTTACTCATCAGACAATTCTTTCACAGAGGTGAAAGAATCATTTCTAACTTTTAGATTAAAAAAAGTAATTAAAACAGTGAAACACTTCTACTTTGCATTATTCATTAACGTACTTCCTGACCTCTTGCCAACATCCAGAGATAGTAAGCACTAGAGTTGATCAAATATTTGCCACCCAACAAAGTTTCAAGATGTCTGCTTTCTGTTTCATCTACCTCATAAATGTAAAATTCTTAGGAAAGACATTTTACAACTCATTACTGATAGAAGATATATTCAATACCGTCTCCATGCAATCAACCAATCCATCAAAACAAAAGTCACATTGCTAAAGTGTAATTATCACAGAGCAATTCATCAGGGTCAGTTGCCAGTAGGCTCAACTATTTTCCTGATTCCATGCCCTCTCTGCATTTCTATGATCACTATCTTGGTTCAGATCTACACTATATCATCCTCAGATTGTTCTAGCAACATCCTGACTGACCTCTCTTCTTTAATCCATCACTGTCAGACTAATTCTCCTTAAAGATTCTTTTCGTGTGTCATGATTCTACTCAAACAACCAAAACAGTTCCCCATTGTGAACTAAGTATGAACTCTTCATCAAATGATTTCAGACCCTCTGTGACATGGCCTCCATGTAAATTTTCAACCTTATTCTCCAAAAACAAGCCATGCTTTCCCAATTTGGCCTTTCTTCATATTTTCAACCTGACTGCAACATCTCAAGCCGTTAAAAAAGTGACAGAACACATTTCTCTCCCAAAAATCCCATTAAAATGGCAAAAAAACAGTTACAAAAGGGAATAAACTCATAAGGGCACTAAGGACAAGAGATGACAAAGGCATCAATACACTAGAGATTTTGGCAAATTTCTGGAAAAATAAAAACAAGTAGGATCACACAGGAAGGACCACCAGAGCAACAGGAGCCATGGCTCAGAGCAAGTATTTTCACTCAACATTTATTCAACAAATATGTATTAAGCACATATTATGTGCCGAACACTCACTGTTCTAGAAGCTCTGGATACAGCTATAAATATGATAAGTGAGGAACATGCTAATATCAAACTTACATTCTAATCAAGAGAGAGAAATATAAAACAACAAAATCAGATAGTGACAAGTATGGCAGAAATTAAATTAGGGTTGTGTGGACTGAGGGTAGCTGCTTTAGATGTGATGAACAGGGAAGGCCTCTCTAAGTCATGGTATTTAAGCTGAGATACGAATGACATGAAGGAATAAGACATGCAAAGATAAAAGAGCATTTCAGGTAGAGGGTACAGATTTGGCAAGTGCCTGATCATGTAAGGATTTGGTTAAACTGACAAAGAGCTGGATTTTAATCTAAAGAAGCCCTCTTGAGGGTAACAGAAAGTTATCTCTCACCAAACGTTGTAGCAGAGGTGGTGATCTTTTTTTTTTTTTAAGAGAGAGTCTCACTCTGTTGCCCAGGCTAGAGTGCAGTGGCATCAGCCTAGCTCACAGCAACCTCAAACTCCTGGGCTTAAGCAATCCTTTTGCCTCAGCCTTCCAAGTAGCTGGGACTATAGGTGCACACCACCACACCCGGCTAATTTTTTCTATTGTCAGTAGAGACAGAGTCTCACTGTTGCTCAGGCTGGTCTCGAACTCCTGGGCTCAAGCGATCCTACTGCCTCGGCCTCCCAGAATGCTACGATTATAAGCATGAGCCACCACCCTGGTCGGGACAGAGGTGGGAAAAAGGATGCTCTGCAAACAGAAGACAGTATTCTTTAGGCTGGGATCCCCCAGGGAATTTAGGCATTTGCTTCCAGGGCTAATGAAACTAGAAAAAACAACTCTCTCAAGTCTAGGATGCAAATGTCAAGTGCCTGCAGGGATAGGGTAGCCAATATAAATACCAGTGGTACCCAGCTGTAAACCAATAGGGAATGAGTGGTGGGGTCTGAGAACTGTGATGGCATACCTAAGCCAAAAACATCGGAATGTTTTAAAAAGTTTATTCTGGCAAAGGTTGCATGACCTTGTGAATATACTAAAACCCACTGAATTGTATACTTTAAAAGGGTTAATGTTATGTATTATACCTCAATTTTAAAAAACTAAAAAAAAAAGTTTAAGTTAGTGCTAGCTAAACAAAATAAGAGTTAGATACCACTTCCTATGAGAGGCCCATGAACTTTGTACCTCTCTATGGCATTTAAAGCTAATCAGCTGTGTATTATGTGGTAGTTGTGTACTTGCCTTATCACCTTCCACACCCCAATTAGGTTGCAAGTTCTAGAAAGAGGGAGACCATATGGTTCTCATTTTTCATCTCAGGGCAGTTACCAAAATTATATTCTTTCCTGATCTGAATTTCTACTTTTTCCTGCCAAATATTTCTAATATAGGATGACTCAAAATTTAAGACAAAATCTAATTTAAGATGACTCAAAGCTAAAGGTGCATTTCCTTAAAAAAAAGTGGCCAATTTATCAGGTTCTAATTTAAAGAAATATTAATTTAGGGAAACCAACATATTTTAAAATTAACTTTCCTATCAATAGAGGAATGGTTTAGAAAAATCAGAGAGAAAACTCTACAATGCATTTTAGCTTCAGAAGATTTAAAATAAAATAACCCCAAAACAAAACAACAACAAAGATTATTTTTATATTTCTATAAGGCTGTTTCCAGGCCCATGATTTGATTCAATAGCTGTGTTAATAATGATTCTCTGGTAAAAATTAACAAGTGACTATTAGTAAGCATTTCTGTACATGAAAAGAAACCCAACTCAAACCAGTTTTAAGCAAAGAATCTATTCAAAGTAAAAGAATCTTATCAATATATTTGTCACAATGTCTCTCCTCTCTCAACTTCCTTCATCTCCCTTTCTCTCCCTTCCAAGGTTTCATTCCAAAATCCTCTACTCCTAATTCTGCAATCCGCATTATATCTCCATGTCTTTGGATCCTGTCTCCCCATTCTGCCCCATCAATTGTCTGAGTATCCCTCAAAAGAGCTACTCCCAATTCCTACATATGAAAACTCAAGGTTGGGAAGAAATCGCTGCACCAGTAAGTCCCTCATATAGTAGTTCTCCCTCCATCTTTGCATGCCTTAGTATTTTATTCCAGCAGGAGTCAGAAATCCAACCAGAGATGGATCATTATTCCTGGCATTAACCAGGTACACACGGGAATAGATAAGATTTTATAGTTAAGAACTGCCTTGGGTGAAATGAATAGAATCCAATTACCGAAATTTTCAGAATGAGTTTGTTGGGTGTTTAAACAATACAAGCTAAACATCCCCAACATTTTAACATGTAATAAATTTTGGTTAACAAGAAATCCTAAATAAGTAAATCTTTCTTTTTATGCCCTAAATTTGAATTAGTAAGAACAAACTTTCATTATCTTACACCATTGAAAGGGTCAGTTTTAGAAACGGTCTGGGCCTGGTGCAGTGGCTCACACCGGTAACCCTATCACTTTGGGAGGCCTAGGTGGGAGGATCACTTGAGGCCGGGGAGTTCGAGACTAGCCTGAGCAACACAGTGAGACCCCGTCTCTACAAAAAATAGAAAAATTAGCCAAGTCTGGTGGCATGTGCCTGTAGTCCCATCTATTCAGTAGGCTGAGGCAGAAGGATCACTTGAGCCCAGGAATTTGAGGTTGCAGTGAGCTATGATCACGTCACTGCCCTCCAGAGCGAGACCCTGCCTCAAAAAAACAAAACAAGACAAAACTTCAAAAAGTAAGTCGGCAAGATCTCCCTAATCTAAGCTATCTAGGACTAAACAAGGAGTCAGAAAACATGAAATTCTTGTCCTAATTCTGCCACTAACTAGCTAGAACTCAATCATTTAAATTCGTACCCCTTATTTTCTTAATCTGCAAAAAAAAAATGATGGGCTAGCTGATAACCACCCAGCCCTCCCAACCGATTCTTGCCTGAAGTGCTACTATTTAATTACTGACTTCACTAAATCCTTTCCTATTTATCAGTCTTCTCTCTCTGATCTTAATTCCAGAGGAAAGGTATCTGGTGCCAGCTACTCTTTACTGACATTGCTTAAGGGAAGGGAGCGACTTAAGGAGCTAGCTTTCCCACCACCTTCACAGTCCAAACTCCTAACCACAGCTATCTGTAACCTGCCTTAGTTCAAACGAAATCTCAAGAGTCCGGAACTTGTTCAGGGTGCTCTGACTTCTAATTTAATACTTTCAGAGTTTTTCTTGTATTTTGGTTTTGTTTTCAGAGTATGTTCATTTGTCTGAATAGTTAAAATGGTAATGGATATGAGAAGAATTAAATTTGACTTACTGTACAACAAAATATGGATTCCAGGAAGCATAAAGGTTGGCTACCGGTGAGAGAATGAATAGCCCTCGATGGGCTTGTTGCACATCTAAAATCTATTTTGCATTCAATGACCTTAAAAATCTACATCAATTTCACATTTTGCTTCATAATATGAATTAGAATAAGGTGTTTAAAACTGATTATCAACAAATAAAATCAAAGCTTCAGGATAATGCTGCCATACTTATTCTTTGGTTTTGCATTCCCAATCTCTTCCAAATCCCAACCCTGTGTGTATATGCACATATACTTTAGGAGAATCTGGGGGAGGGTATCTTACTCTGGTTTGAAAACTAGGAAAGTAGATGGTGTCATCTCCATCTTCTTATAACGAGGAAACTGAAGTTCAAAGACAGTCTCAGAAAGAGGAAAAGATTTAAAACATTTTATAGACTAGTTATGATTATCATTTTTATTAACGTCTATAAAATTTAAGCAAAACTTCAAAGAAAAACCTGTAACTTCACATCTTCCCACAACACCAAAGAAACCATTAACAACGCCTAATCATTATAAGTTCTGGTTAGACAGTACACTAGGTGAAAAGAGAAGGGAGTTTTCAAAATATCAGTGATTCTAATTCTGCCACATTGGCTAGAACTAATAATGGTCAGATAGTGTCAAGTTTAGTGATCTGTTTTCATCATAGCTAGAAGGTTCACATGATTGCCCTCATCCATAATATATAAAGACACTGATTATAATATGTCATTCCACAGATGGCTAACCTGGTGTCCTTCATTCTGTGACTGTTTCATATGCATTCCCAACGGAAGAAAATGAACTTCATTCTGTCAAAAGCTGGGGATCTCCAGTTATCAGACCACCTGAGTTGGAACCCCAAGTCAAACACTGAATAGTTCCGTGAATGTGCCTATAGAGAAACAAAGAATTACATCCAACTTCTCCTCAGAAACCATGCAAGCAAGAAGAGAGTGAAATATTCAAAGTGTTGAGAGAAATAAACCAACCTAGAATTCTGTACCCTACCAAATTATCCTTCAAAAGGAGAAATATTTTCCTAGACAAACAATAATTGAGGCAATTTGTTGCTAGTAGACCTGTCCTGTAAGAAATGTTAAAAGAAATTAATTAAAGAGGAAGAAAATGATATAGTTACATTCAGATCAGCATAAAGAAAGAACACTGAAGAAGGAATAAGTGAGGGTATAAAACTTTTATTTTTCTTAATTGATCTAACAGGTAACTGTTCAAATAATGTCAACAATATATTGAATTATGTTTGCTTATGTATATATTATCTATATGCTTATGTATGCTTATATGTAAGTGAAATGAATGACAGCAATGATACAAGGGATAGGAAGAATTAGGATTATTTTATCATAAGGTACTCAAACTATACCCATGAAATAGTAAAATATTATTTGAAAGTGGACTTGAATTAGTAGCAAATGTATACCGCAAACCTAGGGCAACCACTAAAAAAGGTTAGGAGAAAAAAAAAAAAAGGTGAGGAAATGGAATCACATAAAATGCTCAATTAAAACCAAAAAAGGGTCAGGTGCCGTGGCTCATACTTGTAATCCTAGCACTCTGGGAGGCCAAGGGGAGGATCACTTGCGCTCAGGAGTTTGAGACCAGTCTGAGAAAGAGTGAGACTCCGTCTCTACAAAAAATAATTAGCCAGGTAAGGTGACACATGCCTGTAGTCCCAGAAATTGAAGACAGGACATCAATAGAGAAAAATAACAAAACCAAAAGCTGGATCTTAAAAAGAAAAAAAAAGTCAATAAAATTGATAAGCCTCTAGCCAGGCTAACTAAGAAAAAAAGAGAGAACATAAATTACAAATATCAGAAATGAAAGAGGGGACATCACTGCAGAGCTTACAAACATTAAAAGAATGGTAAAAGAATAGTAAAAGAATACTATGAACAACTCTATGCCTATAAATTTGCTGACGCAGATGATACGGACCAATTCCTTGAAAAATATAATTTGCCAAAACTCACACAAGAATAGACAATCTGAATAGGGCTGTATCTGCAAAGAAATTGAATTAACAACGATAACCCTCACAAACAGAAAGCACAAGGCCCAGACGGGTTCACTGGGAATTCTATCAAACATTTAGAGAAGAAATTATACCAATTATCTAAAATCTGTTCCAGAAGATAGAAGCAGAAGGAGTACTTCTCCTAACTCATTCTATGAGGCCAGCATTACTCTAATTCCAAAACCAGACAAAGATATTACAGAAAAAGAAAACTATAAACCAATCTCTCTCATGAACACAGATGTAAAAATTCTCAAAAAAATATTAGCAAATTGAATCTAACAATGTATAAAAAGAATTATATACCATGACAAAGTGAGATTTATCCCAAGTATGCAACACTAGCTCAACATCTGAAAATCAATTAATATAATCCATTACATCATCAGGCTAAAAAACACTGCATGATCATATCAATAGATGCAGAAAAAAATTTGACAAAATCGAACACCCATTCATGATACAAATTCTCAGTTAAGCTAGAAACAGACAGGAATTTTCTCAACTTGATAAAGAATATCTACAAAAAACCTACAGCTAACATCATACTTAATGGTTGGAAACTTGAACCTTTTCCACTAAGATCAAGAACAAGGCAAGGATATCCCCTCTCAACACTCCTTTTCAACACCGTACTGGAGGTACCAGCTAATGCAATAAGACAAGAAAGGTAAACAAAAGGTGTATAGATTGGAAAGGAAGAAATAAAACTGTCTTTGTTTGCAGATGGCATGGTCACCTATATAGAAAATCCGAAACAACAAAGAAATTCCTGGGGCCAGGCACGGTGGCTCACGCCTGTAATCCTAGCACTCTGGGAGGCCGAGGCAGGCATATCGTTTGAGCTCAGGACTTCGAGATCAGCCTGAGCAAGAGCAAGACCCCGTTTCTACCAAAAATAGAAAGAAATTAATTGGACAGCTAAAAATATATAGAAAAATTAGCCGGGCATGGTGGCGCATGCCTGTAGTCCCAGCTACTTAGGAGGCTGAGGCAGCAGGATTGCTTGAGCCCCGGAGTCTGAGGTTGTTGTGAGCTAGGCTGACACCACGGCACTCACTCTAGCCAGGGCAACAAAGTGAGACTCTGTCTCAAAAAAAACAAAAAAAGGAAAAGAAAAGAAATTCCTGGAGCTAATACGCAATTATAACGAAGTTGCAAGATATAAGGTTAATATGCAAAAGTTAACCACTTTGCTAAATATCGTCAACGAGCAAGTCGAATTTGATATTTAAAACACAATACCATTTACATTAGCACTCCCCCAAAATGAAATAGATATAATTCTAACAAAATATATACAAAATCTAAATGAGGAAAACTACAAAACTCTGATGAAAAAAATCATAGAACTAAATAAATGGAGAAATATTCCTTGCTCATAGATAGAAAGACTCAATATTGTCAAGATGTCATTTCTTCTCAACTTCATCTATACAGTCAATGAATACCAAGCAAATCCCAGCAAGTTTGTTTGTAGATACTGGACAACTGATTCTGAATTTTACATAATGAGGCAAAACACCCTGGGCGCATGGGTATTGGGTCTGTGTGGCCCTTTGCGGTGCCGCTGGAGTGCACCGGGTTGTCCCCCAAAAGTGCCTGAAGCCGAGTGATGGTTGCTGTCCCTGTTCCCGGTGGCCTGCTCTGGTCACTGCTGCAGAGGCTGCTGCGTGTGTACCTGAGGAGTCGTTTGGATTTTTTTTTTCTTTCTTTAAAAAAAGTTTAAATTTTTTTAGCAATTTTAAATTAAAAAAAAAAAAAGAGGCAAAAGCCCCATTACAGCCAACACAATATTGAAAAAGCACAAAGTTGGAGGACTGATACTACCAGACATCAAGACTTACTATAAAGCTACAATAATTAAGACAGTGTGGTACTGGTGAAAGACTAGACAACTAGGTCAATGAAACATAACAGACAGCCCAGAAATAGACTCACAAAAATATAGTCAACTGGTCTTTGACAAAGGAGCAAACACAGTAAAATGCAGCAAAGATAGTCTTTTCAACAAATGGTGCTGGAACAACCAGTCATCCATGTGCAAAAAAGGAATATAGACAAAGACTTTACACACTTCACAAAAATTAACTCAAAATAGACCATAGATCTAAATGTAAAATGCAAAACTATAAAACTCTAAGAGGATAACACAAGAGAAAATTTAAATGACATTGGGTATGGTGATGACATTTTAGACATAATGACAAAGATATGATCCATGAAAGAAATAACTGATAAGTTGGACACTATTAAAATTAAAAACATCTGCTCTATGAAAGACAGTGTCAAAAAAATTAGAAGACAAGCCACAGACTGGGAGAAAACATTTGTAAAAGACCTATCTAATAAAGGATCCTTATCCAAAATATATAAAGAACTCTTAAAACTCAACACTAAGAAAACAAGCAACCTGATGAAAAAATGAACTGACGAGCTTAACTGACACCTCACCAAATAACATACACAGATGGCAAATAAGCATATGAAAAAGTGTTCCACATCATATTCCACCAGGAAAATGCAAATTAAAATAATGAGATATCATTACTCACACATTAGAATGGCCAAACTCCAAAACACTGACATCATCAAATGCTGGTAAGGAGGCAGAGCAACAATAACTCTCATTCATTGCTGATGGGAATGAAAAACCATACAAACACTTTGGAAGACACTTTGACACTTTCTTACAAAACTAAACACACCCTTACCATATGATCCAGCAATGCCACTCCTTGGTATTCACTCAAAGGAGCTGAAAACTTATGTCGATACAAAATCCAGCATACGGATGTTTACAGCAGCTTTATTCCAAAACTTGGAAGCAACCAAGGTGTCATTTGGTAGGGAAATGAATAAACTGTGGTATATCTAGGCACTGGAATATTATTCAGAGCTAAAAAGAAATGAGCTATCAAGCCATGAAAAGACAAAGAAGAACCACAAATGCATATTACTAAATGAAAGACACAAATCCGAAAAGGCTACATACTGTATGACTCCAACTATATGACATTCTGGAAAAGAAAAAACTATGAAGACAGTGTATTAGTCAGGGTTCTCCAGAGACAGAACCTATAGGATATATGAGAGGGGCTTTATTAGGGGGAACTGGCTCACAGGATCATACAGGCAGAGAGGTCCTAGATAGACTGTCTGCAAGCTGGAGCACCAGAGAAGCCAGCTGCATACCTTAGCCTGGAAGCCTCAGTGAAGCCAATGGTGCAGCCCTCAGTCTGAGGCCAAAGGCCTGAGACCCCTCTGGGAGGCTGCTAGTGCAAGTCCCAAAGTCCAAAAGCCAAAGACCACAGAGTCTAATGTGCGAAGGCTAGAAGAGAAAAAGCGAACCACTCCGCAAGGAACAAAGAGCAGAGAGGGAGAGCCCCCCTTCTTTTGCCCATTTGTCCCAGCCAATTGGATGATTTCCATGCACATCCACAAGGGAGGTCTTCCTCTCTGTCCACTGACTCACACATCAATCTCCTCAGTGAAAATACTCTATTTGATGCTCCAATGATGGATACATGCCATTATACATTTGTCCAGACCCACAGAATGTACGATGTTTACTCACCAAGAGTGAACACTGATCTAAGGACTTTGGGTGATAATGAGGTGTCGAGGCAGGTTCATCAGTGGTATCAAGCGTACCACTGTGGTAAGGATGTTGATAATGGGGCTATGCACATGTGGGGGTAGCAGGTTTATGGGATCTCTATACCACCCTCTTAATTTTGCTGTGAACCTAAAACTACTTTAAAGACTTTAATTTTTTAAAAATTGCTATTTAACAATAAATGCTGATAGAATTCTAGGTTCAACCTGAATTAACTGTGCTTATTTTACTAAAAAATATTTATTTTTCACTTAAGAAGATTACTGATTCTTAATAAGAAATAACATTGTTCATTCAACAAGTATTTAAAATATTACTGTGAGTCAGGCACTGTGCTAGTAAGTATAGGGAATATAGCTATTTTAAAGACAGACACGATTCTTTCCCTCATGCAGTTTTACAAAATTCTCTGACAAAAGAACTGAACTTTTTATACCTTTTATACTCTTTACTTTAAAAATTTATGCACCTACATGTTACAGTATTATATCTGAAATGTTCTTAACTATATACACTCGAAGGGGGGAGGGTAAAAAAAGAAGACAAATTATGTAAGAATGATACATTCAGCATTACTGGAGCAAATAATTTCTATTCTAAAAGCACTCATCAAATAACTTAAATTTTTTTTAAAAAACCCAACCATAAATGGATATATTTTTACTTGACTATATGTGATTACCAAAAATTAAATATGTTCCAAAAAAATAAAATATACACAGGAAATAAAAGCAGCCATGGGTTCTGTTAGTCAAACAATCATCTAAATTATCTACACAGATGTCACAACACAGGAGTTAATGCATTTTAGGCAATCCTCCAATATCATACAGTCTTACAGCTAGGACAGCCAAAATTTCTTTAGAGAAAGCACTTTTACCCCACTGTGAATATATATAAACAACAATGCTTTCATTCAAAACTCTTTTAAAAGCTTTAATTTGTGATTGGAACCATTTTTTAATGGAATATTTGCAATAAAACAATTTCCATGGATTAAAAAAACTATATACTAGAAGTATAACTATACTTCTAGAAACATACTAAAGAATGTTAGTTTAAAAAAATAACCATATCATATTCATCGAATTGGCAAAAATAGTAAGTGTAATAAAACCAGGGGTTGGGGAGGATGTGGAGCAATGGGAACATTCTGGTAGAACATATATATTATTTCTCACCACTTTGGAGAGCCATTTGGAGATTACATATCCTATGAACCGTAATACCACTAAGTGTCCAACTTAGAGAAAAGCCCTAGGAGAAGTGTAAAAATGTTCACTGTGGCTTCCTAACTATATAACTGTCCTCCAAAATGGGAATAGAAATGGCTAATTAGGATAAAAAGAATGAACTGGATTTATAAGATCCAGCATGGAAAATGTCAATCATATGGTTTAGTAAAAAATGCAAATTTTAAAGAAGATATAGTATATTCATATAAAATTCAAAAGCACAGAACAGCAATAAGTAAAATTTTACAGATACACACATATGCATTAAATGTATTAAAACATACTGGGAACAACACAAATTATCTGGGGGAGAATTTTCACTGTACATGTTACATTTCTTTAAAGGAAATTATTTGAAGCAAAATATAAACAATTGATTACTACCAGTGGTAAGTATGTAGGTGTATATGTTTTATACTGTGGTTTAAAATGTTTCAAAATTAAAAACAAATTTACTTTGTTTTTAAAAAATATTTCATTTTATTTATTTATTTTTTTTAAGAGACAGGATTCTTGCTCTGTCGCCTGGGCTAAAGTGGTCACAGCTCACTGCAACCTCGAATTCCTGTGCTCAAGTGATCATCCTGCCTCAGCCTCCTGAGTAACTGGGACTATAGGCACGGACCACCACGCCAAAGTGATTTTTATTTTTGTAGAGGTGGGGCTCTTGCTATGTTGCCCATGCTGGTCTTGAACTTCGGGCCTCATGCACTGCTCTTGCCTCGGCCTCCCAAAGTGCTGGAATTACAGATATGAATGAACCACCATGCCCGGCCTAACAATATTTTAAATTTTAAATAAAAATGTAATATATACTTATTGTATAATAAGTTTGAACAATATTCCATGAATATATACAAATAATAAATTAAATAAAGATAGGCCTTTAAATATTAATATCCACAACCGTACAAGCCAAAAGAATTGTGCCAATAACTATACAGCTTTAAACTTCTTTTACGTGTCTAAAGATACCTGCTTTAGTCTCTTCTATTTCTAGTATTGTCACATCAGAATAGATGGTCTTTTTATGCATTAGATAATGTTATTATATGGAATATCTCTATACCAAATCTTAATTTATGTTGTAAAAATAAAGCATATGTAAATAATGATTTGGCTGTAAGAAACAATAAAAATAAGACAGCATGCAGTGTTTTTATAACACATTCTAAGGCAACTGAAAAATATAAAACATTGCTGAGAGAAATTAAAGACCTAAATAAATGGACATATATACCATCTTAATGGATTAGAAGGTGCATTATTACCGTCAATTCTCCCTAAATTGAATTAGGTATACAATGTAACTGCAACCAAGATCCTAGAAACTGACAAGGTTATTCTAAAATTCATAATGGAAAAGCAAACGACCTATAATAGCCAAAATAAAGTTGAAAAGATTGAGGGGCTTACTCCATGTGACTTCCAGATTTTCTAAGTAATCAAGACAATGAAGCACTGGAAGGACAGAGAATTACATCAATGTAATTCTCTCTCTCTCCAGAGAATGAAGAGTCCAGAAATAGACCTACACTTACACAGTCAAATGATTTGTAACAAGGATGTCAAAGCTGAAGTAGGCAATGAGGAAAGGGAAGTGTTTTTTAACAAATGATGATGGAACAACTAGATATAAGGTGCAGGGGTGGGGTGGGGGACTCTTGACCTCTATATCACACCATAAACAAAAATTAATTCAAAATGGATCATGGACTGAAATGTGGAAGCTAAAATTAAAAGCTCCTATGAGAAAATACAGGAATATATTTTCAACTGTGGTGTAGGCAAAAATTTATAATATTAGGACACAGAAAACTCTATGGCCATAAAAGGAAAAATTGGTAATTTTGATGAAGTCCAATATAAAAATGCCTGCTCTTTTTTAAAAAAGGTAAAAGGAGTTAAGCCAAAAAATTTTCCTCTTTGAAAAACACCATTTAAAAACTAGGCAAGCAGACTAAGGGAAAATATTCACAAACATACCTGATAAAGAACTCGTATCTACAATATATAAAAAATTGATACAACTAAATAGGAAAAAGATATATGACACAATTTTAAAAATGGGCAAAAGACTTGGTGTCACTTTCCAAACAGCTAATAAGAACATGAAAAGTCGCTCAACATTATTAGTAATCAGAAAGTCTACTTAAAGCTACAATGAGATACTACTATATACCCATTATAATGGCTAGAATGAAAAAGATTGACAATATCAAGTGTTATGATACAGAGAAAGCAGTGTCATATAACACTGTTGAATGTATAAAATGATACAAATTTGGAAAAATTTACCTGTTTTTAAAAAAATTAAAAATATACCTACCCTGTAACTCAGCATGTCCTCATAGGTATGTATCTAAGAGAAGTGAAAACATGTTCACAAATGTCGTAGTAGCCTTATTTGTAGAAGCCGAAAATGGAAACAGCCCAAATATTTATCAAAGGTAATTGAAAAACAAAATGTGATACATATACATAATGGAATACCACTCAGCAATAGAAAGGAACTAATCCAAGCAACGACATGGAAGAATCTAAAAATCATTATTCTGCATGAAAACAAGTCAGACTTAGCAGGGGTGGGGGAGAACTGTATGATTCCATTAATATAAAATTATAGAAAATGCAAACTAATTTATAGTGACAGGCTGCCAGAAAACAGGAGAAGAGAAGCAGACAAACTGCAAAGGGCTATGAAGAAACTTTGGGGGATGATGGAAATGTTCACTATCTTGATTATAAGTGACAATTTATGAGTGGTGTATGAAAACATCAAATTGTATACTTTAATGTGTGCAGTTTATTATATGGAAATTGTACCTCAATAAAGTAGTGAATTTTTTTTTTAAAGAAACAAGCAAGCCAAAAAACTTAATAGCATAATCAGAGTTAGAGGCCAAGGCAGTGATAATCCATGAGGATGCTGGGGTATAGAGAAGCCAACAAAGAGGGGGCTTCTGGCATGCTGGTAATATTCTATTTTTCCATTTGTGTACTGGTTATACAAGAGTTGATAAAGTGTACACTTACATGCACTTTCCTGAATATTGTTCTTCAATACAAAGTTTTTAAAAGGAGGAACAACATCTACCTATATGGCCTAGCTCACTCCTTTATTCAAGAGAAATGAAACATCTGTCCACGAAAAGGCTTGTACAAAAATATTCACAGCCATTTTCTCCATAACAGTCCCAAACTAGAAGCAACCTAGTTGCCCATCAACAGGAAAATAGATAAACAATCCATGGCATGTTCACACATTTGTACAACTGAATATTATTCACCAACAAAAAGGAACCACTGACACATGCAACAACATGGATGAATCTAAAAACATCATGCTGAGTGCAAGAGGCTGGAGATAAAAGCACACACAGGTATGATACAATTAAGTTATAGAATAAGCAAAATTTAGCTGTGCTGAAACAACTATTATTGCAGTTGCTTCTGGGATAGGGAAGGGAAGCAGAGAGAGGCAAAAAATCGAGGGTGAGGTCATGAAAAATGTTTTACATTTTGCTTAAGGTGTTGAGGAAAATGCTCACTATGGACATGAAAAAATTATAAGTCTATCAAATACTACTGAATTACTAAATTAAATATTAAATTTTTTACTTTTAATTAAGGGTACTTTTTAGTTCACTTTGAATAACTCCTAAAAAGCATAATGCAAAATCCAAATTTAGGCTTCTGAAATAAGCCTATAATTTCAACTGTAGTGAAGAATAAAGTTTATTAGTCTCAATTCACTGAAATTAAAAAAAAATTATTACTGTATATATCGTCAAATTATAATTGCTCATATATGGGATACAAAGTAATATTATAAATTTTGAATACAATGTGGAATGATTTCACTATGTTAAAATTTACCTACTTTTCTTCCCCAAACCTTACTTTCTAATGAGTAAGAGAATCAGAATGTATTGACCCAAGTGATTTATTTTTAAGATGGTTTCATATAAAAATATTATACCCCATGAAATGGAACTTACTATGAAAGGCTTATTATTACCAATAGTAATTCAATAAGATTGTATCATGGTTTTCAAAATGCAGGTGATTATACCCCATGACATATGAGAGATCACTCACTGGGGCATAAGAACATCATCGTAAAATACTCTTATCTGCACACTCTAAACGGAGTGTGCCACTTCTAACTTTTGAAATGTCTTCCAAACAGAGTTTGAATGAATTTTGAACCCATTTATTAAAAATATATAAATGCAAATTTTCACACTGTTTTGCAAGATCAGCTGATTGACCCACAGGGATAGCAAACTTTTCACCAGTCAAATTTGCATAATTGATGGAGAGAAATTTAACAATGAATATCTCCAAACAGAAAGTACAGCCAAAGATGCACTTATTCTTTTTGGGTATATGTCCCTATATGAGCTGTCTTTTCAGCTAAGAAAAGCATTAAAAACAAGTACCAAAATAAACAGATTTAAGAGCCAGACTTTGGAATTTCTATATCATCAAGTACTAAAACCAAGATTTTTCAAACGTATTCACTGCTCCTGCTTTAAAAAATATATTTATTCTAAAAACTTAGGGTAAACAAAAATAGTTTTGAATCATTAGTAATATTTATAAAGTACACTATGCACTCATAAGGGAGATCACTGATTTCCTTCACCAGGTTCCAATGTCATTTATTACAATATGAAATAAGCCAAATGAGTCAAGAAGTAATTATTCTTTATAAATAAACATTAGATTTTTGTGAACGCTTCCAGGAGATATAACATCAACTATAAAGAATTCTTCAAATTAAGGCTTTCATAAAACTTTGTTACTGAATTTCTATTATATTTAAGGGACTGAGGGACATTTCATATGAGTAAAACCAGGTCCAATACTCCAGAATTCAGGGGTATATTAGACAGTACACAATTTTCTACAACACAAGGCAAATCGAGTAAGGCCTGTAGGAATGAAGAAGTAATTAATTTTGATTGGTATCAAATAAATTCACAAAGAATGTGTATGGCAATGGAGGTGGGTTTCCAAGGGTGAGTAAAATTTTAACTGGAAAAATTAGGGAGAACAAACTATGCTTGGGAAACATGCATAAAGGTATTAAGGCATGCACAATCTAGGATAAAGAATATATTGTATTTTCAAGTCACACTATTGTTTTGCTATACTAACTTAGCTAATATCAAACACAGTAAGCTCCTCCTAAAGGTAGTTTCCAAAAAAGCATTCAACTTTTAGTACCATGGCAAGATTTATGATTCTAAAATATTTGGGCCTATTTAATATGTTTATAGTCCTAATGTTTGCAAGATATCACCATTTTTCTCCAGGGGGCTTAAGTTTCAACAATCTTACATAATATTTAGCCATCAATCCTGGACTACCCAATCTTGCTATTCTTCTCATCTAAAGGGATGACTTGTCCCTTCTTTGCCAAACCTAATTTCTTCGCCTATTTTCAACTCCTAGTCACTTCTGCTGCTTTGTGGTCCCTGCCTCCTCAATTTCATTCTCAACTGATTCCTTGTATTCTGCACTTAAACTGGCATCTTCTCTGTTTTGGAGAAGAAAATACCTATCTCTTAGATTTCTCTATTATGTTCAGCTCTTCCTATAGCAGAAAAACAGTATGCATTTTATTAATAGCAAAAATATATACTTTAAAAAAAGTCCATTTATAAATCTTAAGTGATGCATTTTAAGACATCTGACTCAAAGTGTGGTAAGTATCTTAAAATACCAGCAGGAAGAGCATGTGATGAAGTTTCAGAAATCATATAATTGGGAGCTTTAAAAAATATTTCACAACAAAACTTTTTCAGAATTTTTATACAGCAGCCCAAATATATAAAACTGGCAAATGTGTTGCTAATACTATTTTATGTTCAAATACATTATATTCATTATAAACTCAAAGAGAGAAACGGAGGGTCAGGGATATTAATTACAGTCTTATGACCACCTAAGCTTCCCATTTTTTCTATAATTTTGTTTTGATTTCAACCAGAGAAGTAGCTGCAAGTAGGTAGCAGCTCGTAACTTCACTTTGTAGTCTCAGGACAGTCTTCAAATACACTGATCCAAAAGTTTAAGAAAATAAGATAATCTTTTCTTTCAAAAATTGACTCAGTAACAGTATCTAACAACTGCTTGTAAGGCAAATAAGAAAAACCCAAAGCTTACAATGACCTATAAAAAACATCTATGATACAATATCAGAACTTACTGTTATAAGTTCATTGTTACTATACAAATGATTTACACAGGATGAGTATGCACCCAAAGAAAAATGTGCCTGGGTTTCACCTATCTAATTAGGCACAGTGCATATGCCACAGTGATGTATAGTTCAGACAATTTTATAATATATGAATAGATACACACAAGACTGAATTTTTAAAAAATCTACTGTGATCTACAACTTCCTTATCAATAGCCCATTTAAAATGCACAAGCAGAGATAGTAAGAGCTTTGTTCTTAGGAATGCCTGTCTCATCCTACCCCCGAAATTAACCATGTATTAATATAACTATGTAGCACTATGGTCTTCAATGTGTTAAAATTTTATATATATACATGGCATATATATATATATATACACATATACATACACATGTATATATATAAATGAGTCCAGGAGGGTGCCAAGTCCATTCAATGGGGAAAGGATAGTCCTTTCAATGAATGGTGCTGGGAAAATTGGATATCCATATGGAAAAGAATGAAGTTGGACCCTTACCTAACACTGTACAAAAAAATTAACTCAAAATACATCATATATGTAAATGTAAGAGCAAAACTATAAAATTCCTAGAAGAAAACATAGGGAAAACCTTCATGACATTGGATTTGGCAATGATTTCTTAGACAGGACATCAAAAACATAGGCAACAAAAGATAAAATAAATGGGACTTCATCAAAATTAAAATCTTTTGTGCATTAAAAGATACTATCAAGACAGTGCTTGTTCCAGCAACATATATACTAAAATCGAAATGATACAGATAATATTAACATGGCCCCTGCACAAGGATGACACAAATTTGTGAAGTGTTCTATGTATTTAAAAAACAAAACAAAACAAAAAAACAGTGAAAAGACAGCCCACAGAATGGGAGGAAATAATTGCAAATCATATATCTGATAAGGGGTTAATATCCAGAGTACATAAAGAACTCCTACAACTCAACAACAAAAAACCAAACAACCCACTTTAAAAATGGGTAAAGGACTAGAACAAACATTTCTCCCAAGATATACAAATGGCCAATAAGCATATAAAAAGATGCTCAACATCACTAATCATCAGGAAAATCCAAATGAAAACCACAATGAGATACCACTTCACATCCATTAGAATGGCTATCATTAAAAACACAAAAAGAAAAAACAGCAGAAAATAAGTGTTGGCAAGATGTGGAGAAAATGGAACCCTTGTGCGTTACTAGTAGGAATGTAAAATGGTGCAGCTGTGTGGAATACAATATGACAGTTGCTCAAAAAATTAAACATAGAATTACCATATAATCCAGCAATTCCATTTCTGGGTGCATATCCAAAAGAATTGAAAGCAGGGACTCGAAGACAGCAATATTCATAATAGCCAAAAGATAAAAACAACCCAAATGTCCACAAATGTGGTATAAACATACAATGGAATATTAAGCAGCCTTAAAAAGGAAATTCTGATATATGATACAACACAGATAAATCTTGAACACACCACGCTAAGTGACATACGCCAGACACAAAAGAACAAACATTGTAAGATTCCACTTATGTGAAGTACCTGTAATAGTCAAATTAATAAAGTAGAAAAGTTGTTACGAGGGACAGGGGAAGGGGAGGTAGACTTATTATTTAATGGGTAGAATTTCACTATGGGATGATGAAAAAGTTCTGGAGATGGTGGTGATGGTAGTACAATAATGTCAATGTACTTAATGCCACTGAATGGTACACTTAAAAACAGTTAAAATGGTAAGTTTTATGTTACGTATACTTTACCATTATTTTTTCAGACAATTTTGCTTTTAGAGATGGGGTCCTGCTATGTTGCCCAGGCTGGACTCAAATTCCTGGCCTCAAGAGATTCTCCTGTCTCAGCCTCCTGAGCAGCTGGGATTATAGAATGCCACCATGCCCAGCTAACAACAAATTTTCTAAAAAATGATATGTACATGTATTGCTGTGGTGGTAGTATAGGATGGTGGTTAACAAGTTTAAGAATTAGGCTGCCCAGTTTCAAACTCAGCTCTGCAGTCTTTGGGCAAGTAACTTACTGTCTGTGCCTGTTTTCTCAAATACTAACAGAACCTATTTCATAAGGTTATGGTGAAGATTAAATAAATTCACACTTGTAAAGTATTTAAAGCAGTGTATGTTATATAGCAGTCACTTTTTTTATTATGAGTTTAAAATACATTTTAATGAGATTTAAGCCAAATATATGCAGAATTTCTGAAGCACCTCCTCAAAATTCTTGAGTTTGGTAAAACAGTTTGAAAACCAGTGATCTAATAAAAACGTCTCACGTTATAAGTAAAGGAAGTAAGAGTCCAAGATAAGTTATTTGACTGAGGTCACATCTTGTTTCACTAATATTAATTTTCTTAAAATAAGAGTTTGGGATTAACAGTACTAATGTTGACATTCAACTACTTCCAAACCAAGGCAGGCAAAGCCATGAGATTCTATAATATGTAGCCAAGAATCTGTGAATAGTGCCATAGTTATCTCCACGATGCTAATTTGGTAAGTATTTATTTATGGGGTGGGAACCAAAAGGTAGAAAACACATCATAATTATCCTCAAAGACAATGGTTAACAACACCTCTTCAAAAAATAAAGTGTTAAATATTTGTGAAAACAGACTCAATTGAGCCCACAAATCTACCTCTTTCAGCCAGTTACTTACTCTATAATGGTAGTGAGACCTTTGAGTCTAAAAAATTAGCTGCTGCTTCTATCAAATAGAGATAACATTTATCACAAGGTAACATCTACAAATAATTCTTTATGAAATTCAAACAGAAGAGAGCAGCAATCCAAAAAATCATGAATTAAGCCTTGCAGACATTTTTGTATTTACTTGAATAGGGCTATATATGGTTTCTGGGAAATTCACGCCACAAAAAGCAAAATAACCCAATCTTTGAAGGTCAGACTCAACAAGCGCTAAAAAGCTTTTGGGCCTCTATATTTTGCCCTTCCCCCAATGCTCTTCCTCCACAATTCAGCTCTCAAAGGACGGCATCGCTCTATGTGGAATGTCCTCCCCCTCCCATCTGCACCTGCTGAAATCCTACTCATCCTTAAAGGTTCCACTTCAATGCTGAGGCACCCATGAATTTTCCCTCAATGTCCCCAATCTAGAATTAATCTCTGCTTCACTTCCTTATTCTACACCTCTACTTCAACATTATATAATGTACTGTATTACAATTACCCATATTAACATCTTCCCTACCCTACCTCAAGATAATTCCCAGAGAGCAGGAGAGAGGGCGGAAAGGAATTTAGGGTGATGTTAAACACCTCAAGTGCCGAGCAAGGTGCTACTCATTTAGCATACATTATCTCATTTAATCTGTATGAAAACCATCTGAGGAGGTAAACCGGTGGTATTTTTCCCATTTTACTGACAGGGAACGTACTGTACAGAGTTCAATCAATTACCCAACATCACACTGTTAGCCAATTGCAAGGCATTGGGACTCTGGTTTCCTTGGCTCCAAAGAGCTCTTTCCACAACCCCATTCTCTAAGTCTCGTTCACTTGGTGTTCCCCGCTCTGCCTGACAGAGAGTAGTTATTCCATAAATGTTTGCTGAATTTAATATTCTCATGGACTCGATACCACCCTTTAACAATCCGATCACGCCTCATGCCTAACCCCCGTTACCTTTACTGTTCCTTTACAGCGGACTTTACATACATAAGCGGCTCTCCACATCTCCATGAGAAATGCTGCAGACAACATAATCCTTTATTGGGAGACTGAGTGAAGAACTTTTCCATTCTCCCAGATTTCCCCAGCTGATCTTCCCACAGCATATAAGAAGTGCACACATGCAAAAAACATGCAACACTTACACCCTCCCCAAAAGCTCTTATTTCATATTAAGCCACGTCTTCGTGCTTATAAGCAATAAGGTTTATGCGGTTTCCAACTCACACAGTGGGGACACCTTAAGACACTGCCTGAATGAGAAAACTACATCTTTCAAGCCGTCTTAAAACGAAGGCGTCTTAACTAATACCATCACACTGCCCTCTCCTTTCCTGCGTTCCCCCCACCCCATGAACTGCAGTTTGGATTTCCGGCGGGAATGTATATACACAGGCAAAGGTGAGAAGGGGCTAAAAAGCAGTGGAGCAATTACTTAGCCTGCTTAATCAGAAACAAGACACAGAAGGCGCCCCGCCTTACTAAATCTCTGCACTGAACTCATCTATGAAAGATGGGGCGCATCGAAACCTAAGCAAGCCGACATCGAGACACTGGTTTCTGCGGCTAGTCTGGGGAGAGTCCTTTCCTTCACGCGCTCCCAGGCTACCAGCCTCCGGTGCCGGGTCGGAGAAGCCCAACCTCACCCTCTCCAGGCGGCCCCATATCTCATTGTTTCCCTCAGTCGCGGTCCCCAGGGGTGCAGGGTGCAGTTCAGGCCCCGCCGACCCCCACCCACCGGCCGGCCGCCACGCCGGGCGCGGTCCAGCAGCCCCGGCCCAAGCCCGAGCCCGGCAGCGACCCCGCCCCAGGCTGAGGCCGCCCGCACCGCGCCCGGATGGCGGGGCCGGCGCCTGGAAAATGGAGGCGGGAGCGTCTCGCAGCCCCGCGACCGCTCAGCTCCCTCCCCTGGCCCCGAGGACGAAGCTGAGCACTCACCGTGGCAGCCGCGCCGCCCTCTGGCTGCCCCGGCTACAGTCTCGGCCCGGGGCAGGGGCAGCCGCAGCTCGCGCTCTCCCAGCCGCTGCCTCCGCCTCGTCCCCAGGCGCAGCGATCCCTCCACGGACACGCCGCGAACGCCGGCCGCTCCCGCGCCGCGCGCTCCGTGACTGACTGACTGACTGACGGACCGACCCGGCGGCGGAGGGGCGGGGCGGTCGCAGCGCCCCGCAGCGGCGGAGTCGAGTGCGGCCGCGTCTGGCAGAGACGCAGAAGGCGGGGCCGGGGCCGGGCGGCCAAAGGGCTGACCAACTCGCGCCGGTCCGCGCGCTCCCCCGCCCGCCGCCAGCCACTCACTTCCGGCGCGGGCCGCCGCGTCTGCCCCTCCCGCCTTCGCCCCCAGTGCTCCCCACTCGCGGCCCCCGCCCGCCTCCCCTCAGGCGCCGGACCGCACCCTGCCTGGGCTGTGCTCCGTGCCCCGCCTTTCCTCCGCGCGTCCCGGTGAACCGCCTCCAGGAACGAGTGAATCAGAAAATGAATGAGTGGGGAGGAAAATCCCGGTGCGGCCCCACCCCGTGTTCGCCTCTTCTAGGAAGCGGCCCAGCCTCCTCTGTCCGAGGGCCCTGGGAGACACAGGAGCATCGCGCGGCTGTCAGGGAGCTGTGCGCATCTACCTTTAAGCCATCCACGTATGCAGAGACGCATCAGCTGTTGTCTTAGGCACTCACAGGATCATTGTCGCTGAAATCTGTGAGGCCCTTCTTTAGGTAATCCCATTTTGGCCAAAAACTCTCTCTGCAGTTTCATGCAGTATATCAGGAAGCTTTTAGAAACTGGACATTTCAATTATCTTTAATTATTTAATAATTTTAAAAATTATTTAATGTTTTAACTTAGAAATCTGTTTATCTTGAGTTCTTAATTAATCTCCCCTTACTGAAAGTGTGTAGGAGTAAGGTGTTGGCATCTTATCACCAGGCTCAGATATGACTTAGGTAGATTTTTAGGTTTTTCATTTATGTCCTTATTTTAACCTTCACCTAAAGTTGATCAAAGGAAGGGGGAAAAATGGAATTAAATTACTGTCACTTGGCTACATGCAAAAAAATTTGTTGACAGCATTAAAACAATTGAGGAATTGGGAGTGTGAACTGAAATTGGTCGCAGGGAACATTCCTTTTTTATGTCTTCTCATCCACTTGCTAAGAATTTCTCTATCTCGAAATTTCACAGATAAAGAGTTGACTGTACCTTTCTGAAATCCTAGCTCCCTTTCTAAGAACCACAGTGTTCATTTCTTTGTCCTATGGCCAAATCCCGGTTTGGTTAATTACTTTCTTACTTCCTGGTATTCTCGAGGACTTTCAAGTGGTTTTGGTCTTTTTTGCACAATCTGTTCCAAACTGGTACACAGTCTGTTTCAAACTGGTGTTTAGAGCCATACAATACAGTTACTTGCTGCTTCTTACTCTTGAGATATCTGTACTTTGGAAACATATGTGCACGTATGTATTTTAAGTTCAGAAGGTGCTTCAATATTCTGGCATAGAATAATACTACTGTCTCTTACAAATGAAGATGGTGCTGCTGACCAATTCTTTTACCCTTCAGTTCCTTTCTTGTGGAATTCATCATTCATTACTTCTAATCATAATTATTTCAGTAAGTTATGATCTTCCCTAAATGAATGTAATACAACAATTTATTCATCATTCTATCTTCTACAATGTCTAGCATAGTACCTTGCACAATAAATATTTATAAATTAAAAATGCTTTTAAAATTTTTATAAGTGATCATTTCTTGCAAATCTATCTATAGCCTCACCTCATTTCCCTTGTGACTAGGTTTGTTGAGATTAGACACACCTGGGTGCCAAACCTAATAAATTCCTATTGTCATCAAATGTTATTACCAGGCTGTGTGATACCTTACAAGGAAGGTATCAAATCTTAAAAAAAATAGACCGTAGAGTTCTTTATAGGTAGCTTTTAGCCAACTCTCTCTCCTCCAAGTGCTTAGGTTAGTGAAGGCTAATTAGAAGAGAAAACAAAGTCACACTTTCAGTCATTGAGAAAAGTGTGTTCTCATCAGTCCCTTTAAACCATTAAATCATTCATTCATTCATTCGATGAGAGTTTATTAAGCTCCAGCTAAGGCCTAGGAATACAAAGACAAGAAAGATATGACATGATGCTTCAGTCTAGTGGGTCACTGAGGTGAGGAAGGCACTGCTAGAGAATAGGAAGTTTGTTCCCAGGTGAGGAAAGCCTTCCCAATAAGACATTCTTAAACTGAATATTCAATGACAGGGAGGAGCTAACCAGATGAAGAAGGGAACAGGTATTCCAGACAAAGGCAACAATATATGTGCAGATGTGTGGAGACACCAAACAGCATGATGCTTTAGAGAGGCTCTGCAAGTAATTCCATTTTGTCAGGACAGGAACAGAGAAGGGCCAAAGAGGTGAGGGAAGGGTGGGAAGGGCCTCATTACCAAAGAGGCTCATGTGCTAAACTAAGGAGTTCGAACTTGATACTCTGCGAAGTATAATAAATAATAAAATCTTTGAAATATTTTAGGCAAAGAACAACTGGGTTTGTGTAGACAAGACTGAAGCAGGAGACAATTAGGAGGTATAGCAACAACCCAGATGAGGTGTGCTGCAGGTCTCAGTAAAAGCAAGAGGCAGTAAAATGGGGATGAGGGAGTAGATGGGAGACAGAGTAAGGAGATGGAATCTATGGAATTTGATGTATAATTGGACATGAGGGAGTAAATGAGAGGGAAACAGATGACTCTCAGGATTCTGGTTTAGGAGACTGGATGGTGGTGACCTTCTCTGAAATAAAGAGCCTAGAAAAAGGAGCAATTTCTGAGGTAGACATTATATACAGCACTTCCCAAATGTATTCAACCATGAAACACTTTTTCCAATGGAACATCACATAACGCATGTGTTCCACAGAACACACTTTGGGAAATGCTGACCCAAACCACATTTTTGGTTTATAGTAGGGGAAACTGTAGCCCAAGACATGAAGTGACTTGTCTGAAGTTAAATAGATATTACTGGCAGATACTGGACTGGAATCCATATCTTCTGACCCCAGTCACATTCTCTTTCTACTATATATTGCTTTATGAACTATAAACTCATTCTGACACCTTCCACCAATCACGGGAAGAAAAATATTGTAAAAAATTATGGAATATATCCTTTTAAATGAGGTTTAAAAATCAGTAATTTTTAAAGGTATGCTAATTTGTAATGATTAGTACTTTACATTAGGTGAAAAGATTTGTACATTGGAAAAGTGGGACCAATTATCACCTTAGTATGATCTTTCTAATAATTGGACAAGAGACTTATAAAATTAAATCACCTAAATAATAGGACATTCATCTAGTCATGCTAGCTCTGAGATAGCTTTAAATAAAATAAACTTTCAGAAATGGATAGAAACATTTAACTTCTCCCCAGGACCTATAATTCCAGCACTTTTGGAGGCTAAGGCAGGAGGATTGCTTGAGACCAAGAATTTGAGACCAGCCTGGGTAACACAGTGAGGCCCTGTCTCTACAAAAAGTTTTTTTAAAAAATTAGCTGAGCACAGTGGCATATACCCGTAGTCCCAGCTACTTAGGAAGCTGAGGTGGGAGAATCATTTGAGGTCAGGATTTCGAGACAAGCCTGGGCAACATAGCAAGACCCTGTCTCTGCAAAAAAAAAAAAAAACAACTTAAAATTTAGCCCAGTGTGGTGGTGCACACCTGTAGTCCCAGCTACTGGGGAGGATGAGGCAGGAGGATGGCTTGAGCCCAGGCATTTGAGGTTACAGTGAGCTATGACCAGGCCGCTGCACTCCAGCCTGGATGACAGAGTGATACTTTGTCTCTAAAAAACAACAACAAGAAACAACTCTTCCAAGAATTTTAGTGTTGATTTTTTTCCCCCTTCATATTGAAGATGTCTGGTACTATGAAAATCCACACCATATTTTGACTTCCTCTCTGCACAATTCCCCTGATTCTAAAGACTCTAATAGCTAATGGATGATAGGGTTTTCTCATCCTAAAATCATAGTCCTTATCCCCAGAGGAAGAGTTTTCGTTCTTCCTATTCTTAGAAAAATGAGACAAATTGTTTTTTCCCAAGAGACTTCTTAGGACTTTGGAACAACTTTTGTTTTAAGAGTAGCTTGTGTACACATTACCTTTGAAACTAGTTACCAGTGTTTTAATTTACATTTCAGTAATTCATAAAGCATTTGTTTCACTTTTAAATGCTGTATTCATTTTTAGTAAGCAGATCAAGGACCTTGTGGTATATTTTATTTTATTTTATTATTTATTTATTTTAAATTATTATTATTTTTTTTGAAGACAGAGTCTCAGTCTGTCGCCCTGGCTAGAGTGTGGTGGCATCATCATAGCTCACTGCAACCTCCAACTCCTGGGTTCAAGGGATCCTCCTGCCTCAGCCTCCCGAGTAGCTGGGACTACTGGTGCATGCCACCATATCCTACTAATTTTTCTGTTTTTTGTAGAGACAGGGTCTCGCTCTTGCTCAAGCTGGTCTTGAACCCTGAGCTCTAGTGATCCTCCCATCTCGCCCTCCCAGAGTGCTAGAATTATAGGCGTGAGCCAACATGCCCGGCCATCACATGTGATATAAATATGTTGAATGTATGAATAATTAATTACTTTAAAAATTCAATAGTCATAAGTAGTGGAGAAAACACTATTATTATTCCATTTATCAAAACTATTACTTTAGTGTTCACTGTGTCCCCAGCTCTGTCTAGAATCACTAGAGAAATACAAGAAATAGTCTCTGATTTTTTAAAATGATACCACCCATTGTCCACAAGGATGGAAAGAAACAGGCACTTTTGTACTCACAGGTGAGAATATGAATTGTTGCAACCTTTTTCTGAAGGACAGTTTGGCAATAGACATTAAAAAGAGTAAGAACGAAACTCAGCTAAGACATTGGGGGGTGATGGCAAATAATTGGAAATCCCCTAAATGTCCAGCCATAGGAGATTGTTGAAGAAAATGATGATTTGTTAGAAGAATATTTTTTGATATGAAAATATGTTCAGTTAATCAATAAAAAAGTTACAGACGTGTACTATAAATTTATGAAAAAACATATAGGAGAAATCTAAAAGGAAATGCAAGAAGACAAAGTTATCTATTGCAGAGTGTTATGGATTTCTTTTGTTACTTTATCTTTGAACAATGAATTTGTATTCTTTAATTGGCAATTAAAATGAATGAACTAAATCAATATTTATGAAGACAAATCTCTAAAACATTGAGGAAAACAACACATAAAGCATATATTATTTAATAGAAGATAATTAATTTTACTTTAAAAGGGATCTCTGCATTCAAGAAATTTTGCTCATGAGACAAGAACATATGAAATAACCACAGAACAACTAAATACTAACCTCTGATACAGATTGTAAGTATAATAGGTGTTAAAGGAACAGCAAGATCAACTGAGGTTGGAGCAGGTTAAGATGATTTCATGAAAGAAGTGAGACTTAGCTGGCACTTGGAATCTGAATGCCAAGGAGAGAAACTTAGAGTTAGGGGTAGTAATAGAAGGTGAGGAGGGCCTCCCATGGTCCATACTAGAGGCATCTCACCTCTCCCTGTCAGATATTAACAACTGCAGAACACTTGATCCTTGCCTGTAAGTGTATTTCTGCTTCTTGCTTATGAGTGGGATTTACATACCCTAAGTAATGTAAACATGTAGTAAATAGAGTAGGACATATTCTTTGTAATTTTTGTAAAGTTATTTCAGTTGTTTTTCTAGGAGTAGCCCTCTGGGGAGGCATTTTATCTGCAAAATCTGTAGAACTGGACATTTCCAGATATTTACTTAGAGCAAATACAAACCGTTATGCAAGAGCAGTTGTCACAACAACCTGAACCCTTGTGAATGTTCTGACGTCTATACCAATCAGACCACAAATGAATTCAACCAGTCAGAACTCAGCAATTCTCTGATTACACACATATTACAGAGTGCTATTTTTATGCCAGCTTTTGAAGGTGATAACTAAACTGCTAATAGTAGTATTAGCTAAAAGCAATTTTAGATTTTCCTAATATTATATATTTATCATTTAACACTTTTTTCCTTTATAATTCATTTAGGGCAGGGGTCCCCAACCTTTTTGGCACTAGGGACTGGCTTCATGGAAGACAATTTTTCCATGGACTGGGGTGGGGATGGGGGGGTTGAGGATGGTTTGGGGATGAGTCAAGTGCATTACATTTATTGTGCACTTTATTTCTCTTATTATTACATTGTAACATATAATGAAATGATTATATAACTTAACATAATGCAGAATTGGTGGGAGCCCTAAGCTTGTTTACCTGCAACTAGATGGTTCCACCTGCAGATGATGGGAGACAGTGACACACAAAGTGTGTTGCTTATATCCAGTCTACTCCGTAATCTCGTTTTGGTTGCTGTCACTATAGAAAACCCTGCTTCACAAAGATAGGATGCTGGAAATGGAAGTAGGCTTTTCAGTGCCTTTCTGGCAGTTTCAGGATATTCTGCCTTGACTTTAATTCAGAATGTGTGGAGATTTGAAGTTGTCTCATACATACTTCAAAGGCCATCATCACTCGCGATCTCAAGCAGTTGATCCTCTTCTAGCACAGACAAAGTCGATTCACCTGGCTTATTCACAAATGGGTCATGGATCCATTCCTTCCCAGTTCAGGGGTCTTTTGTGGTTGGGAAGTAATGTTCAAACTCTTTTGAAAGCTGAGATAGGTGATCGTGCACCAGCTGGGAGAAAGAAGGCCCTGGCTTAGTCTCTTTTAAAATCTCTGCTAATGTTTGAAACATGTCAAAAATCCCAATGTCTCCTCGGTGCCCCATGATTCCAGTTTGTCTTTGAATGCAGCCACTTCATATGCTGACCTGAACACAGTTGTCGTTCTCCCCTGAAGTTTGAGGTTGAGTGAGTTGACCCGTGCTACACAGCAGGTTGAGTGAGTTGAATAGGTTGAATCTGTCACACAAGCAAGCAAATTTTGTGACCCATTCTGTGTCACTGAAATGTGCTGCCAGTGGTGAATGTTTTTCTAAAACAAATCTCTGGAGTGGCTCCTGTAACTCAAAAACTCTGGCCAGTGACCTGCCTTTAGAAAGCCATCGCACTTCCATGTGTAAGAGAAGACATGTGTGCTCTGTGTCCATCTCCTCACAGAGCTGCATGAACAGACATGAGTTAAGGCATGTACTTTAATGTGGTTGATAATTATAATCACATCCTGTAAAATGTTGTTTAGTTCAGGTGACATATTTTGGCTAGCCAGCATTTCTCCGTGGATGACACAGTGGGCAGACTCACATTCAGAAGCGACCTCCTTGACCTGAACAGTGAAACCAGAAAGCTGTCCAGTTATGGCAACTGCTCCATCCATGCATATACCAACACGAAATGACCAATGCAGTTTCCTGATATGTAATCATTCAAAGACTTGAACAGTTCTGCAGCTGTGGTGTTGGTTGGCAACAAAAGTGCACGTCACATATCCTCGTGCACATCCTCCTGAAAAATATATTGCACAAAAACAAACATTGTTGCCTTGTTGTCAACATCAGTAGACTTGTTAACCTGGAGTGCATATCATGGTGACTCATTAATCCTCTCTAACAATTGTGCCTTCAATATCCTCTGCTATTTCATCAATTCATCTAGTCTATGGTGCTAGCTGAAAGAGGAACACGTGCCACCTTTGGAACTGCAGCCTCTCCTAAAAGTTCACAGCCAATGTCCTTAGCAGCAGGCAGGATCAACTCTTCACCAATGGTAAAGGGCTTCTTAGCTTTAGCAATGCATTAGCTACTAAGAATGATGCTATCTGTGCAGACACATTTGATGAAGTGGTGGCTTTCAATAATTGCTTCTGTTCTTTGTGTTCATGTTTTTTTCTTTTGAAAAGCTCCAAAGACATGTCTTTTAATGCAGGGTTCTTGGTCTCCATGTAGTGAAGCAGTTTTGAAGGTTTCATGGCTTCGTTGGATAGCCAGTCACCAAGTGGGCTTGGAGAATGTGAATCACCTTTTGCAATGAACCCATAATTTAAGTAGGACTCTTGGTATTTTATTTTAGATACAGCTTTCATTTTGTTGGCAGTCTTCAAGTCTTCTGCTGTCTCATCATTGGGTCTTTCTCCCTTGATGAGAGCTGGAGAGTTCCTTTGAGAAGCTCTCCGGTGACATTTGCTTTTTACTCATTTTTGCTAAGGTTAGCTTGTAGGCTTAGCAGAACTGTGACTGAGACAAGTGCACAATGCAGGAAAGAGGTGCGGGTGGAAGTGGTAAATAAAATAATGGGTAGGCCATGCATGGACTAAAATAAGTGTCGGATTCTGACCTAAAGCCTGCCACCAGATGCAGCTTAATTGTTACTTGCCACTAACTGATAAGGTTTTGATATGAATCTGCAAGCAATTGATTTATTATGGTCTCTGTGCAGTCAAACCTCTCTGCTAATGATAATCTGTATTTGCAGCCACTCCCCAGTACTAGCGTCACCACCTCAGCTCCACCTCAGGTCATTAGGCATTAGATTCTCATATGGAGTACGCAACCTAGATCCCTCACATGTGCAGCTTACTGTAGGGTTTGTGCTCCCATGAGAATCAAGTGCCACTGCTGATCTGATAGGAGGCGGAGCTCAGGTCATGATGCAATGATAGGGAGTTGCTGTAAATACAGATGAAGTTTGGCTTGCTCACCCATCGTTCACCTCCTGCTGTGTAGCCCGGTTCCTAGCAGGCCATGAACTGGTGCTGGTCCATGGCCTGGGGGCTGGGGATCGCAGATTTAGGGGATTGGTGAGTCAGTTGAGAAATTATTCTCTCTCATTGGTACCTCATGGTCATATTTGTATGATTGTTTGTACTACTTGACAAAAGCCATTTGAAGATAGGTCATGGAAAAGCAAAGTAAACAGATTACTAGCTGGTCTCTAGAACTTTTGTCTAGTTATGTGCTTTGAGGCAAGGCTATGCCAAAGAACATGACATCACCTAAGTGCTGTCACTGGGTGCCATCAGTCATGCCTTTCAAATATCCCTATATTGTCCCTTCTTCACTGTTCTCTCTGCTACCATCCCTCTCAAAACCATTATTTCACACCAGGAAGCCTGTGGGCTTGTTTCCTATAAGCCTCTCTCTTTTCCCTTTGAAACACCCTGCATAATACTCCTAACCAATCTCTAGTGCTACCAGGACCACTTTTACTGTGTCATTTTTCTGTTAAAAAATTTAAAAATGTATGATGTTTTTATTTTGAAAAATGTGCATCACAAAATTTCATGTACAGTATGATTCTGACATTGTTGAAAACAAAAACCTAAGCCCACAAATATGTATATATGTATTTGTTGTATTAATTCCCTGTTGCTTCTATAACAAATTACCGTAAATTCAGTTGCTTAAAACAATACAGTTGTTATCTTACAGTTCTGGAGGTCGGAAATCCAAAATCAGCCTCAATGGGCTAAAATCAAGTGTTGACTGGAAACTCTAGGGGAAAATCCATTTCACTGCCTTTTCTAGCTTCTAGGAGTTGCCTGCATTCCCTGGCTTATGGCTCCATCCTCAATCTTCAAAGCCAGCAGTGTAGCATCTTCCAATCTCTCTCTGACTCTGGCTCTCCTGCCTCTCTTTTATAAGGACCATTGTGATTACATTGGGCCCATTCGCATAATTCAAGATAATCTTTCTATCTCAAGATCCTTAATCACAACTGCAAAATCCCTTTGTCATGTAAAGTAACATATTCATAGTTTCCAGAAATTAGGATATGGATATCTTTTGGGGGGGAGGGGCATTATTCTATCTATTACACCCATCCATAGACACACACAAATGCACCATATGCATGAAAAACTAAAAGGAAGCATACCAAAAAATTAATGGATTGATTATTTCTAGGTTAAGAACTTCAAGTGATTTTAATTTTTCTTTGTGTTCAATCAATATTTCCAGTTTTCAAAAATGATGTTGCATTACTTTTATATTCATAGAGAATGTCAATGACAAAAACAATTCAGTAAGTGTTACTGTAGAGGACATCTGCCATTTCCCCTGCTCTGCCCTCTTCTTCTGGAGACAGCATGTTTCCTTTGGAACTGCTCCTGTCAACCCAGCCCCCAATTCAACTCCATAGTTCTAAGAGCTTCATGGTACCTCCTCATCCTGGTCACAGGGAAGAACATGTGATCCACACTGGGGTAAACAGAGGCATTCCCAGTATTTTTTCTCTCTTTCTTTTGTTTAACTGGAATTAGGAGAAAAAGTGAATTCTTCTCTGATGGAACACTCAGGAAAATGCAAACCAGAAAATGCTGGTGATTATGGTTCTAATATCATAGAAAACATGAGAACCAAACAGAGATGAGGAAAACAGAGAGGATGAATCCTGGTGGTATTTTCATCCTTGGTTTGGGTTGTCTGAGGACCAGTTATATTTCCCTCCTTCCCTCGGTTTGGACATATAAACCAATAGATTCCCCTTTCTGCCAAGACTGACCTAGAATTTGGAACAAAAGAGTTGGGATTAAAATAGTTAGGAATGTTTTTAAGCCTGCAACGATTTCTTGTTGCTTATAACTGTCTCACATTATTAATAGCTCTTCTGACTGGCTTCAAAGCTGTTCACAACCCCCTCCTCCTCTGCCTCCACTTTGCTCTGGCTGGCCTTCTCATCTTTTCTTATTCAGTTTACAGAATTTGCTTTTGTGGCTTTGCTCTTGTCAGTCACCTTGTCTATACTGTCTATACCTCCCCTGCCTGCCCACCAAAATCCTATCCAACCATCCTAGCCACCTCCATGAAACACTCCCCAAATCAGCTAGGAAATGTGTCCCTCTCTGAACATTTATAATGTGCAAGGTCTGTACCATGCATTCCACACCGATGTCCACTTCTTATGGTTTGAGGTCACTCCAAATAAATTATTAACCCCCAAGCACAAGAACATACTATGTTTTACAATTTGCACTCATAGAACCAGCTGTGCATGTTAATTGATTAAATCACAGGTTAAGTAAAACACAGAAGTATTAAGGTATAGTCCTCCAAAGAAGAAAGCATGATGGCCATTATGAATATTTAAAAGTTAGAAATGGCCTGGGACATTGGAGGACAGTTTTCATGATACTAAGTTGTCATCCTTATGCTGCATGTTTTCTCATCATTTCCACAAAGATAATTTAAGAATGGGAAGTAAGACCTGATGGAAAAAGAAGCAGCCAGAATTATTTAGCTGTGGGAAGAAAAAATAGAAGAGAACCTAACAATCTTAACATTTGTAAAACTTTGCTATTCAGAAGATAATTTCTTTCTCCATGGGAATTGAGACTGAGGTAGGGAATAAACACATGATCACATAATGAAATTTAAGTGTGTCTAGATAGATTTTTCGCCCTAACAGTGTCAAACAATAAAATGAATTCTGAACTCTGAACTTTGTATAATGTATTCCTATGGTAGTTCTAAAAAAAAAACTTTGGACATGGCTCTAGGGTGATATTGCCTCAAGGTAACGAATTGAATAAGATGATCACAAAAATTTCTTATAAACTCTAAGAATCTATTGTGTAAAACTTTAATTTTATACAGAGGGGAGAAAAATTTTAATTTTTAAATATTATAGCCCCATATTTAGATGCTTTTATCATTTTCTCCATGAAAGGGGGATCTCTTGTTCCAAATATATATGGGGATAAGTTAAAAACCTTCACCTGATCTATTTATTCTGTTTTCTTCTAAGAGAAAACTTAACTGTCCTCAGTTGTAACCCTATTTCTGCCTTTGAAATTAAATCTGCCTTTTTTCGCATCAAGTGGAAGTATAAATTTTAAGTCTAAATCAGGTATTAAAAACACTCAAAAATATTCCCTGCCTGGACAATGATGCCCGTTTTCCAATAACTCTAACATGAACACAAAACAGAGCCAAACTCTATACAGTGCGGTGCGTCAGGACCAGTAGAGCACCAACGATGTTCCCCAGCCCACAGCCAGAGGGAGGGAGAAATGAGTAGGTAGAGCACAGGGTAGTTTTAGGACAATAAAACTCTGCTGTACGATACTGTAATGGTGGATACATGACATTATATATTTGTCCAAATCCACAGAATATACAATACAAAGAGTGAACTGCAATGTAAACTAGGGACTTTAGTTAACAATAATGTATCAATATTGTCTCATCAGTTGTAACAAATGCACCACCCTAATATGTTAATAATAGGGGAAACTGGGGAAGAAGGGTAAAGGGAGTGTAGGGGAACACTCTGTACTTTCCATTCAATTTTTCTGTAAACCTAAAACTGCTCCAAAATTGTGTATTTGTTTGTTTAAAAAAAAGCGATTCCAAACACCTGATTTAGTCCTTAGTTAGAGAAAAGAAAGCATGAAATAGCTATATTGCTGTCTCTTGTTAAGAATATTATACATTCCCAATATCTGTAATAAATTGTCTCCCCGATCTTTTAAACATCCAAGAAAATCTTGTTGCTGTAATGATCAGAGGCTCATTGGAAATAAATTAAACTTGAAGGAATGAATATTTTCTGTGACTTTGTTTATACACTGTGAGCCAACACTGGGAGAGAATACCAACTTTTCCTCCTTAAGTAACTGATAATAGTGTGGCAAACTTTCTCCCTTCCTTTTCTACCTCTATTTCTACAGCAACAGCTCAGGATCCATTTGGCTTTTATTTGGTGGAAAAAAGCTATATAGGCATCAATGCTGGATCATGGATAGATAGTAGTTAATATTTTCATTCACTGTTCTTGTTGTTACCCTGTATTTTAGAACTCGACCATATAATGTGCATACCAGTACTCCAGAAAGAATAATTCCTTTCGAAGCCCTCTGTTATGGACTTTACAGAAGTTGGACACTGAGTATTATTAAAGGCAAGTAAAAGGATACTGTGAGAGCACATAACAGGGAATACACTTGAGGAATGAATCTTGCCTGTCAATTCAGGGAGCAAGAATGGGGGAAATGAAATGATTGCTCGAATGAATGGAGTGGTTTGAGGAATGATACAGGACTATGTATTTAAACATACACTGGTACACCAAATGCTTCATGTATATTTCAAGATCACATTTGCAGATGAAATAGCTAATTCTTACATGTCGTTCTTACATGTCTGCAGTAAACAATGCTGGATATTTTTCTAAAGAATATCAGTTGTTGCTGAAAGACACCACTACTCTGTCTTCAGTAGAGGAAGGAGGTATATCTTCTTTGTGTTTCTCTGTTTGGTTGTTCTGGCTCTGAATCTCAATCCTCAAACTCTCAGAAGTGAAAAAAAAATTTTTTTTGTTTTCTTAAGTTAATTTTGACTCCCATTCCATGACAAAGGCCAGAAATTCAAGATAGATCATTGCTACAGCTCCCCTCCCCTGTTGTTTCCAAGCTCCTGCCAAGGAAGTGCAGAGGCGTTACACAGCCTCAAAGCACAGGGAGGTCCTTCGGTCATCTGCCTATGCTGGTCCCACTGGTCCTGTGGAGGCTCCTTCTGTCATAGTCCTCAGAGTCCCTCAGATCCAAGGACTCTGCTACTTTCATACCGCCCTTGGATACAGGAGCCTTTGGCAGGCTAGAAATGGTTGGCCACCTCTTTAGGACCCTGCCAGGGAAGAGAGGGCAGGACAGGGGTACACAGTCATCTCTCATTTCAACGCATACCCACCCTTTTTGACCAGAGTTCTTTTTTTTCCACCTAGTTCTCTTTTCCCTCCAGAGAATCCAGTATGGACTTTTCTGTGGGTTTAGGCATTTGGGAGGGAGGGGGACCAAAACCAAGAAGGGAAGTATATTGCAAACAACTTCTGCTTTCCTCCTTGTGACATATTAATACTCTCCAAGGCAAAGAAGCACGGGGCCTACTGCCTTCCTGAATATGGGATGAAAAAGAGGAAAATACATAGAGGAAGCCATAAATACATATCTCAAAAGCTTCATCCTCTCACATAGTCAAATTGCCCAAGCTTCCTCAGCTAATATGGAGAGTCTTTTGCTTGCAAACAGGTTAATCACTAGTAAGCTGCTTGATACCTACTGTCTTCTACAAGTTCACCCAGAAATTCGGATTGAGAAGAAAAGTCAAAGGTTGGAGGAAGAAAAAGGGGTGCAGGGAATTGTCTCCATATTTCACATTTATTTTTGTGGTTTTTTTTTTTTTTTGAGAGGGGATTTTACTATATCGCCCAGGCTTGTCACGAACTCCTGGGCTTAAGTCATCCTCCCACCTCAGCTTTCCAAGTAGCTGGGATTACAGGAATGAGCCACATTTATTTTTATTACAAGTTTAATTCCAATAGGTAAAATATTAGAAGTATGAACACGTAAAATCTGGGTCAATGGATAAATTTAAAAAAATTAAAGTAGGGATTGTCCTGACTCTCCCTTAAAAAATGTGGATGAAGATGTAATTTAGATAGTTACAATTATACTATAAGAAGAATCACCTGATGATTTGTAGTAAACCCCCTCACCTATATTTATATTTAACTTGCATTCACTTAATTTTTTTTTTTCTTAAAATAACTTGGTGAACAGCAAGGCAAGTCACTACCAGTAGTTTCTTCAGTGACAATGTTTGCAACTTCTGTGATAACTTTTGCTCTATAATTACTATTTTTCTTTTCCTGGAAGCTCACGAATTGACAAAGGGAAACACAGGAGTTTCCATTTTGTCTGGAGATTTTGTATTCTGTGTTCCTTTGCTTCAGTTCTGGATACATAGGCATGTGACAGCAATGCTAAGTAAAAGTTATAATTAGAATACCATGGTAATGTAGGATGAGATATATATATATATACACACATATGTGTGTGTATATATATAAAAAACAGAGCTTCTTTGCTGTTACCACAACAAATAATGGGAAACTACAAAGGCTTCTTATGCCTTTTTCTTTTTTTTTTTTTTTTTTTTTTGAGACAGAGTCTCACTCTCTTGCCTGGGGCGAGTGCCGTGGCGTCAGCCTAGCTCACAGCAACCTCAAACTCCTGGGCTCAGGCAATCCTACTGTCTCAGCCTCCCAAGTAGCT
>CAUYSK010069072.1:0-31788 GCA_963575035.1 Avahi laniger | reverse complement strand
TTGATCTGTCTATATAGCTATCATTTAACTAGTTAATTCACATGTCTGCATGTATTAATGTATATGGAGATATCTAGTATAATGGCCATATTTTCAGAATGATGTTCACCGAATTAAAAAATGTTTTTTTTGTTTTGTTTTGTTTTTGTTTTGAGATAGAGTCTTGCTTCGTCACCCTGGGTAGAGCACAGTAGTGTCATCATGGCTCATTGCCACCTCAAACTCCTGGGCTCAAGCCACCCTCCTGCCTAAGCCTCCAAAGCAGCTGTGACTATAGACACAGCCACAATGCTCTGCTAATTTTCCATTTTTTGTGAGGATGGGTCTTGCTCTTGCTCAGGCTGGTCTCAAACTGCTGAGCTCAAGCAATCCTCCTGCCTCAGCCTCCCAGAGTGCTAAGATTACAGGCATGAGCCATTGCACCTGGCTAAAAATGGTTATTTTTAGATGGCAAGATTTACAGATAATTATTTTATTTTCTTTATATTTTTTGTATTATACAAATTTCTTTAATAAACTTTATTTTAAAAATTGCCATATGTTCATGTAAAAAATTTAGGAATTGATAGAAAAGTACAAAAAAGAATTACCTGTAATTCTACCATCCAGAAATGCTTAGTTATTATTTTGTTACATATTCTTCCAGAGTTTTACATAAACACATTTTTTAAACATTGTTTTAAAACAAATTGAGATCCTATTGTTCATTCTATTTTTTAAGGTGCTCAGTTAGTATATTGAGAACATTTTTTAATATCAATAAATGTAGATCCACACCATTATTTTAAGCAGAACTTCATCGTATGGCATTTCTGTAATTTGTTTTACCAGTCTCCTAAGGAGAGACATTTAGAATGTTCCATATTTTTCATTATTATAAAGAGAATCCTAGGTGAACAGCTGCTTTCAAATATATTTATGCACTTATTTAATTGTTTATTAAGGTAAATCCTTAAAAGTAGAATTTCTGTGTTTAAATCTATGCTTTTGGGGCAGGGGAATGAATGGGAAGGCAAATTGTGTGTGTGTGTGTGTGTGTGTGTGTGTGTGTGTGTGTGCGTTGTGTGTGTGTGAGAGAGAGAGAGAGAGAGAGAGAGAGAGAGAGAGAGACCAGGCATCAAGCAGTGTGCTGCACAGATTTTTCCACTAAAGACAAAGGGTGACCATACATCCTCAGGGGTCTGAGAGTATGTCTTCAAATGCTCAGCTGTGTGAATTGCCTTTGATGTTTCATAGTTTATCTTAAAAACTCATTCAGATTTTTGCATTCTGTTTTTTTAAAATATAAAAGTAATGTCTTATGTCTCCAATCTTTGAGCGAATTTGATGTTCCAGCAAAATGTGTCAAGAATATCCTGTTCCTCCTAAAACTCCCATTACACTGCCCTATTTTTTGTTTGAAAAACACGTAAAAGGGATAAATTAACAAAAGCTAATTGTTAATCAAGGAACAACTGTCAACCAAGCATTATACTAGGTTACTGTGTGGAATTACAAAGAAGTTGAGAACATAGTCTCTACTTTTGAATAGCCTCCAATTTACTTATTTCCCTTTAACAAGCTCGTCAAAGAATTATGCTTAACCTGATAATTGACTGAGCTAAGGTCTATGATGAATTTGCTTGACAGGATGGAAAGTCCCTCCTGGCTTTCACTGCACACTTCCAGGGGCTTGTTAATGAGTTTGTTTTGGACTCCAAGGCATCATTATGAGCATCTGTAGCATTCAAGCGTCTTGGGAAGGGGATCAGATACCCTACTGGCAAGAAGACAGCATAACGAAGATAGGAATTTATAGGCTTTCACATTTGGGACAAGTACAGTACAGAAAATGTAAATGCAATAAATCCTAAATTAACCAGGACTGCCAATTTAATAGATTTTTAAACATATGTGATCTTAAACACTTAAAGTTAAGGAGAACTAGGAAAATATTGCTAGGAAAGGCTCTTATCAAAGATATGAAAGTCATATTCAGAACCCGTTGTGAGGGTGACAACAAATTCAGTCCAATGTTGTTTAATTTCTGTGTCTCCATCGCCTTTTTGTTACAGTGACACTGATGCAAAACGCAGTCCCAAGAAGAGAGTAGGTAAATGTTTGCTGAATAAATAGATGAACACTCCAAATAATGAATCAGAGGCACTAAATTGTATTTATCATGCTATATTTACTAAAAGAACTAATGTATGCTCTTTCATTTTAAGAAGACCTTTAACATCAAGGATTGATACAGAAAATATTTGCTTGTGAACTTTGAGCAAAACTAGAGAATGGTTTTTCTCATCTTCTGAGCCATGTCTCCCTATAAATTATCCTCAGTCCCAAGTTTTTGCCATTGTGCTCCTAGGGTTTGGCTGTAGAAGGTCTCTGGCAGGGAGAATGTCTTGTGACTATTCTTTACCGTCCTGACTCCACACTGTTATCCCTGACCTTTGCCTAGCTCCCTTGCTTAATATGCTACTTTGGAAGCTCCTGACTTTGGGTGCGGTATTCTCCCTAAACATAACTTCTGATGTTTCTTCTGATCCATGCACATCTTTATTCTTCAGAAAGGAGACCCTGTCCTCTTGCTCTGCCTTGTAAGATTGTCAGCACTACTCTTTCTCACTCATGATTCCACCAAGGTAGAAGAAACAGACATCCTGATTCTGAAATATTTTTGCCCACATTATCATAGAGGACTGAGTTGAACAGTTAGCAGTGCAGATGTCGAGGCATAGGGTGAAACTGATGTGGAATAAGTTATGCTACCTTTGACTTATTCTATTTATTTATTTAAGTAGAATTGGATTAATCATAGTCCTTGATTCATAAAACATTATTGTCATTGTTTCATGAATGGCCCTCTTTTATTTAATTGCTTATGTATGCTTTTAATAATATAATGACTACTACTTACTCAAGAACTAATATATTACCAATAGCTTATGTCTACCTGTATATTTCCTTTCTGTTTATTTTTTAACTTCTTTCATTGACAACAATTAGTCCTTTGTAGCTATGAAGTGAAGCAGATATCTTTACTTAAATATAATCCAGTTTACAAAAAAAAAAAATCCTTTAGGCACCAAACTTCCATGTGTAGCCATTCACAAAGACAATTTCATGAGTTATATAATGGAGAACTAAAGATGTGGCGTGGAAATTTCACTAAGCAGGGGTGTGATTAAGAATTGGAACAGTTACTATTTTGACCTTTGTAGGGGCACATTGGTGTGGTATGGCAAGAATGCTGCCTGATGCACCAGCACCCATAAAAGACAGGAAAAGCTGGCGTGTGTGTTTAGTTTTATAAATCAGAGAGTTAATTAAGGGTGAGAGATGCTTTTAACGTTTACAAATGAGAACTATTTTCTCCTGTGATACAATTCAGAGGAAGTATGATTCATATAAGTCTTTCTTTATGTTTCATATTGGCACTGGATTACGTGCTGGTTGATTTGCTTTTAGTCTGTGAACAATTAACTCAGACCAGACTTTCTTTTTTCTCCAAGGTAAGTTTCTGACTGTGTAAGACAAGTCGGTAAAGGAGCCCATTAGTTTAGTGATTTAGTTGTTTGTTGATCTAGACCAGCAGAGGAATTTTTTCGCCCTGCAGCTGGCTGTAGTCTTCCATTCTTGCCTGAGCGTGCCTGGGTCTGGAAAGAAAATCCTGTCTTGCTCTACAAAGCATTTCTCCATATTGTTGCTCCTTCAGGACTGGAGACTTTCTAGTTTAGAAGGTTTCACCAGGCTACAGCTTTTCTTGAAGAAAAAAAATTGTATGACAATTTTTGCAGATTTAGAGCTAAATTCTGTCCTTGGCAAAATAGCTAATTATAAATAATTTGGGAAGGAAAAGGCCCACAATCATTCTTAACTTCAAGCAGTATTTTATTTTTATTTTTCAATAAGTACAGTTATTAATAATTGAGACTTGCTCCTTTGATATACACATATAAAAACATCTATTCAATGTCAGGTTTAGTTAGTCTTTTACTTAGCTGGAAAGAGTGTCCCTGCTCAGATCAGGCAATTAGCACCACCTAGTGTATCACATGAGGAAAAACATGATGCCCATCTGGGACCAATTCCTTTATGATTCATACTTGGAGCATCAATATTTGTTTTACAAAGTTGAAAACGATGAATATAAGAGGACATGTCAAAGAAAAGATTATGTGGAAGCATATGGGTAAGGAGCCTAGGAAAGAGAATCAACATTTTTTGAACACCTACTCTGCAGCAGGCTGCGTGTTCTGTTCACATTTTCTTGAAGTTGGGGGAGTAGAGTTGGAGCTTTTCTGTCTTACCAAACTTTCTTTGGTGCAAATGAATGATACAATGGGCTGATGTTATTTTGTGACTCCAGGTCTTTTTTGGAACCTGCTAAGTCACTGTTGGAAGACAATTCTACGTAAGTCTCTTGCACAGCTAATGAAGAGAGGCACTGACAGCCCTTTGTTTTGGACTATCTTTTCAAGGATATTTTGTAGTGAAAAGTCTTGGAAAATAAAAATAGTGTTTCCTTCCAGGGCAAAGGTTTGCTTTTGTCCATTATAATAAAAATAATGTCTCCCTCCGAAGCAAAGGTTGGGCAGGTTTGCTTGGAGCCCATTATAAGATTTGGGTTTCCTAAGCCTGGGGCTACTCACTTGTGATGCAAACCCACAGAGTGCACAGCGTCAACCTGGCCCCTGTGGGGTTTGAGGGGCAAGAGAAACTGATACAAACATGAAGTTCATGTTGCTTTTTGTGGTTTGAGTAATAAATTCCTTTTCTTTGATCCAGGAATCTTGTATCCTCTAGCAGCATCTGTGAAACTATGCAGGCTAACTTGTTAGCGTGCCAGTAGGGTAAAATCTCAGACTCTTGCAGTTTTTGATACTTACCACCCCAACTGCTACATACCTGGCTCCCACAGTCATGTAGTGCCCGCCTTTCACCCCCTCCTATAAGGAGAGTATCCCAGTGCACCATGCCCTTGCTCTAACTACAGTCTTGCCCGTTTTAAGAAAACCAGATATTAAGAGTACTCCGAATGTTAAAGACTGAGACCAGCAAATGATTAGGCACGTAATATATAACATTTGTATTATACTTCACTGTGTACATGTGTAATTACATAACACTGGACTTTTCAAGGACTCATTTTTTATAGGTTTAATAAAGTTTTAGTTAACTATTTATAGCATGATGAATTCCCAACATTCACTTGAAGTGCTCATTAAATTCAAGATATTAAAAAAAACCCAGGAGACTGAAGACACTACTACTACTGAGCCAGATTTTTCCAAAGATACAGTTTTTCTTACTCTTTAAAGTTGCTCTCAAACTTTAGAATTACAGTGTAGGAGTGGTTTTAGTTGTGTGTGTGCTTGTTAAAATGCACATTACAGAGACTAATCCCCAGAGATTCTAATTCACCAAATGTGGGCTAGATCTAGGATTCCACATTTGCCACATGAATATAGGTAATTCTGATTCTGGTATCTTGAGAATCATATTTTGAGAAATATGTCTTGAGACATAAAAGACTTCTCGGAAAAATGAATGATTTAAGATATGCAAGTGATTATTTGTGCAACTGTGGCACCTCTGATAATAAGAAAGTTATTTTTATTAGGTTGCAGGTGACCTTTGTTGTAAGAATGGGTGCAACCCAAGTCTAGGGCTATCTGAGATTTCCCAAGGAACAGGATAGTAAATGGTGGCAGAATCAATTATCTTTTCTTTTTATTCACTCAAGAAAACTACTTATTGAGTGCTGGCTATGTGTAGGAACATGCCTGTTACTTAAGATGGCTTCATTTTCACACCCTTTGCCTGCCACTCTTTATTGTTTTCAATTCTTATAAGTGGATTTTTATGAATATGTCTTGAAAGCCCAGAGGACATGGATCTAGTCTTTCTCTATCCCACTCTAAAACATTTCCTTGGGTGCTCACAAAATCTATAAGGTAGGTAAAAAAAAGAAAACAAAGCTCCTGGTATCCTCATTTTACAGATGTAAAAACTACTGGGCAGCGGTTAAATGACTTGCCAAGAGTCACACAGTAGAAAGTGATTGAACTGAGGCTTCAGTCTTGATTTTCTGACTCCTACCCTTCATTCTTTTTTATACGTAACACTGCCTCCCATATGATTTTACACACAGGGATTCTAGAAATAGTGAGCTCCCCTATTGCATTTTGTATATAATTTGATTTCGATGAAATGTGATTTACAGGTACATTTTCAGGACAAAGAATTTCCTATTGTTTAAGCATAGTACGCCTGTGCAGCAAAGAGAAACACAGACATCCTTATGATGTCATCAAAATACCTCAAAGGAAGAGACAGAGTTCTGTTTTCAAGATGAAGTGGTGCCTGCAATAAACAGAGTCAAGCAGAACAGCGTACTCTGTCCCCTAAGACATGCATGCTGAATTATCTTACCAGTCTTCAAAACACCCCATGAGAGGGCGAATGGAAAAGGGCAGCTCAGAACAGGCTCAGTAATGTGGACAGTGTTGATTCTGCAGAGGACTTGGGAGCCACACCTTTGGTGTTTTGTTCCCAAGTACCATGCCAAGCATTGCTCTGGGTTTCCTGCCTTTCCCAGACTCTTCTCTATATTTTGCATTTTCCAGGGCACCCAGACCCTGTTTGGCTTTCAGTAAATGTTCATTGAAACAATAACACAGAAGTGACTGTTTATGCAGATGGAAATTAACGTGGATGAGATAACATTCTAGATTTCTAGATTTCTTCCCCCCAGCCCCTGCCTTAGATTGCGGGTTTTGGCAACAAGGGAGAGAATAGATTTAATACACATTTCTATTGCTGATAGAGATTAGCAATATCTACCTTGGGGTGGATTCTTTACTGTTTTCAAAGTACTCTTATATATATTAGCACCCCTAATTAACCAAACATCTCTAAAGTAAGCGAGAAAGTTATTTATTTCATTTTACAAATGGGACTCAAAGAGACTAATTTGCTAATGGTGCAGTAATTGAGCTTGTCCAAATTTGAACCTGGTTCTTGACTAAGCTTTTTTTTTTTTTTTTTTAATTCACTTAGCCACATGGTTTGGAGATTCTCCGTTAGCTAGAGAGTGGGTATCACTTTAGAACCCTGTACTCTGCAGCATGGCCAGAATACTCTGGGTTTGATTTCAAGTTCTGCTTATTATTTGTCTGGGTATGACTTTGGTCAAGTTATTTAGCCTATTCAAGTCTCAGTTTCTGCATTAGTCAGGACTTTTCATTATTCGTGACAAAGACTCAATTGAACTAACTTGGACCCTGTGAGGGATTCACTGGTGGATGTTACTGGAAATGCAAGGGTGTAGGAGAACACACGGGGACCAAGGTCTTACTGCAGTTGGGCTTCCTCTCTGCTTCTCATGGACCTCAGTTTGATTTCCTCCCACTGGAGTTGTGCCTCTCTGTGCTGTATGTTAGCAGTTAGGTGCTGACATGTGCACGGTTTTGCTGTGAGAGAAAGGGGATTGTCACCCTACGTAATAATTCATAAAAATCTACTCAAGATTTCCATTCCTTTGGTCAGGTCATTATGAGACTGTGGCCAGAAGTGAAAGATGCTGTAATGGCCCAGTTTGGGTCACTGGCCTTGGTGGGCACAGGGCAGGACACCGACACTGGCTCCATTCAAACCACATGCCCAGGGTGGGGGAGGGGTGTTTTTTTTTTTAAAGCTGGAGGCTTTTACTAAATGAAGAAGGAAGGGGTTCTGGGCATATGGAATCAATAGATGAGCTCATACTCTGCAAAATGGGAATAATAATTTTGACTTTTCGGTTGGGCACAGTGGCTCACGCCTGTAATCCTAGCACTCTGGGAGGCCGAGGTAGGGGGATTGTTTGAGCTCAGGAGTTCGAAACCAGCCTGAGCAAGAGCGAGACCCTGTCTCTACTAAAAATAGAAAGAAATTAATCGGGCAACTAAAAATATATAGAAAAAATTAGCCGGGCATGGTGGCATGTGCTTGTAGTCCCAGCTACTCGGGAGGCTGAAGCAGGAGGATCGCTTGAGCCCAGGGGTTTGAGGTTGCTGTGAGCTAGGATGATGCCACGGCACTCTAGCCTGGGCAAAAGAGTGAGATTCTGTCTTAAAAAAAAAAAAAAAAAAAATTTTGACTTTTCTAGATTTTTGGTGAGGATTATTGATATACTGAAGACTACTGTGTCTTCAGGCTTGACACCTCACTGAAGTTCCAGATCTCTGCATACAACTGCCTGCTGGACAGTTACAGTCGTGGTTCATTTTATGTGTCAGCTTGACTGGAACACCCAGATAGCTGTTAAAACATTGTTTTTGAGTATGTCTATGTGGGTATTTTCAGAAGAGATTAACATTTGAATCTGTAGACTGAGTAAAGAAGATCCACCCTCAGCAACGTGGGCAAGCATCCTCCAATCAACTGAGGCTAGAACAAAAAGGTGGAAGAAGGGCAAATTCACTCTTTTCTTGAGCTGGGACATTCGTCTTCTCCTGCGCTTGGACATTAGAATTCCTGGTTTGCAGGCCTTTGGACTCCGGGACTTAGATCAGAAGGGCCCTCCCTCCCCAGTTCTCAGGCTTTTGGTCTCAGACCAAATTATACCACCAGGTTCCTTGTTCCCTAGCTTGCAGATGGCATATCATGGGGCTTCTCAGGCTCCGTAACTGTGTAAGCCGATTCCCATAATAAATCTCCTCTTATGTATCTATAAATCCTATTTATTCTGTTTCTCCGGAGAACCCAGACTAATATAGTTAGATAATCCACCAGCATCTTAAATTCAATGGACAAAAACCAAACCATTATCTTCTTCCTCACGCATGCTTCTTCTCTTCATCTCAGCTAATGGCATCTTCTTTTACCCAGTTGCCCACACCAAAAACATGGGAGTCATGCTCACCTTCTCCCTCTGCATTCCCAGCTCAGTCTCATTCAAATAGTTACTGGAGTTGTTGATTCTACCTCTGCTATCTCTCAGACCTTTTTCTGAGTGTATTGTATTTTTTTTTATTGCTGCATAACATTTTACCACAAATTTAGTGGTTCAAAACAGCTCAGACCCTTCTAATTTTCTCTTTTCCCGTTGTCACTACCTCTGTTCTGGCTTTCATCCCTCTCCTAGATTGCTGCCAAAACTCCACACTGCTGCTAGAGGAGCTTTTCTACATTGAAAATTTCTTCCCTAATTGAAACTCTTCAGTGCTTTCCTTCCTTCTTTTTGTCTAAGAAAGAAACTGAAGCAAAGTTAATATAAAGAGTTTATTTGGGTCAAGGTTGAAGACAGCTGCCTGGGACACACTTCCAGATTGCCTCCAAGAGTGCTCTGTCAGGCCTTTGTTTCAAGCAGGTTTTTAAAGACAAAAGGGGACAAAGAGTGGAGTGACACAAAATTGTTTGATAGGAATTCTGATTGATTTACAGAAATAACATTGGTTAGTGATTGGCTACACACTGTTGAGCTATAGGGTATGAGTTATGGCCATAAAAGAGCACTGGATTAGGCCTGGGTCTACCATGAACTCCTGGCTGTGTGCCTTTGCTAAGTCACTTGTTTCTCTGAGCTTTGTCTGGAGAACATTGAGGAAATTACTATATTAAATCATATTAGTTTTACTAGAGTGTAACCTGATTTGTAAAGCTATGACATATAACCGTGTAGTTAGTGTATATAAATTATAATTATATAGCTCTCTAGAATTCATCCTTATGGGGCTTTATCTTACAACTCTGCCATTAGGGAACACAAATATATTAGGCTCTGAAATAAGTATACTTTGTCATTAAAAATTTCATTGTGAAGAAATTTGATTATTTTATCATGTCTAATTTCCATTCTTCACAAAGAAATGGGAAGTAAGCTTTACATTTTTATTATGTTTAAAAAGATTTTTAAAAATAATTCTCTATATTATAAATTTCATTTTTATGACCTAAGTATAATTATTTTTGGGCCCCAGCCTAAAACTACTTTTAAAATGCAATTTTTAGAAACTCTTTTTAAAGATAATATTAAAATTTAGGCTCATTGCTTATTATTTCCTACCAGATCAGATTTCTTAATCAAGAAAGGCAGTTGAGTATGATGAAATGAGCGCATTTTTTCTTACAAAGAAAAAGTCACAAGGACCTATTCCTATAAGATGAATGACTCCATTTTTACATCTAAATCTATTTTGTATTTCTGATTGGCAAAGGACTGAGATAAATTCCCACAAGATTCTATTACAGCAAGTTTTTGGACAAATGCTTATCTCTAATTAATAGTGTTTTCATCCACGCTATGTGATTGTATGACATAGCTTTGCAAACTGTATCATATCCTGGTGAAACTGATTCAATACAATGATTTCCCCAATGAATTTGGGGATATTCCCAAAGATAGAATCCAGAGAATCAGCTGATGTTATTTGGGAAAATGGTTTTTATGGTCAACCCAGGAACATGTCATCAGATTTCTTGTACAGATTTGTTTCTGGGAGATGGAAACCAATCCCTTTCTGTGATTAACCTTTGGCTCTAAAAGTTCTTGCAATTCTGTGTCTGTTCATGGACAAAAGGAAATGGCGAGGTGTCAAAGTCTCTGCACTCATTCTAATCACCTTTGCTCCTCCAGGACCAAAACAGACACAGCTAAGTTTACACTTTATGCTGGTTCATTTTTCCTTCTTAAGTTTCTCTTTTACTGTGTAACTAGCAGAAACAGGTCATTTCATGTCCTCTGGAACCAAAGATGAATTTCTACTCGTTCCCGTGACTCCCGGCAGGCATCATGAGATTTCTGTCCACTGGACTGTGCGGTTGCGGTGGCAATCGCATGGCTGTGCCAGCGTGCCCGGCGTCTGCTGCAGCAGCACCTGCAGTCCTGGGTGTGAGTGAGAGCATTTTGCCTCAGAAACCATGGCTGAAGGGGGATCTCACTAACAAATCCTGTCCTGTACGTCACCTTTCACTGGTTCCTACAACTGATTAGAGCCCAAGGAAAAGAATGCTAAGACCTTGGGTTCTTTCCCACCAAGGACCTGTGAGCTTGTACTCTATTTTTTTATTTTTTTGAGCTTGTACTCTTAACTCTGTGAGCTTTAACCATTAACCAGTCACTGCTTCCCCATACCATCAACCTGCTTAACTAGTAGTAAAGGAAAGAGCTTCTTTGCTGTGACCCTACTTTTACCTGACCCCCTAAACCCCCAAATCCTAGATATTAAAGTGGGATTTAAAGGTGTTGTTCTTGTTTTTTTTTTTAGTGTGTAGCCAAGCCATGCATAGGTGTTTATTCCCTAGTAGATATTAAGATGAAGTATAATTTTATTTTCATTTTCAGTATTTGGTTTAGGGGTTTAATGTGGGCCCCCAGGGAGGGATCTCTTGAATTTGGTGATTGCCTCCTGTGAGTTGAATGACACATTCCTTTGGCAGTGAGCAGGTGGGGTGGGAATAATCCTATCCAGTTTGTTCTCCTTGGTCAGTGCCAGGAATCTTAAGGACTTTTTACTTTCAAAAGCAGACAAATAGCTCAGCTTTGCAAACCCCTGAGGATGAGGAGGAGAAAATCACCCAAGCCCCAGAGAAAAAGCAGGGATGTTTAAGGAGGATAGAACCATCCTTTTCCTCTTTATCCCTTTATCTTATTCCAGAACGATGAATCTCTTCTCCATCTTGGACTGCATCACTATACCAACATGTGGTGGAGACTGTGGCCAAATTTATTTATTTTATTTTATTATTATTATTTTTAAGACAGAGTCTCACTGTGTTGCCTGGGCTAGAGTGCCGTGGCGTCAGCCTAGCTCACAACAACCTCAAACTCTTGGGCTCAAGCGATCCTCCTGCCTCAGCCTCCCAAGTAGCTGGGACTACAGGCATGCACCTCCATGCCTGGCTAATTTTTTCTATATATTTTTAGTTGTCCAGATAATTTCTTTCTATTTTTTTTAGTAGAGACGGGATCTCGCTCTTGCTCAGGCTGGTCTCAAACTCCTGAGCTCAAACAATCCGCCCGCCTCGGCCTCCCAGAGTGCTAGGATTACAAGCGTGAGCCACCGCGCCCGACCAGTGGCCAAATTTATTAAACCCGAAGTCCCATGAGGAAAACTCAGTCTTGAGTCTCCCTCTGGTGGACATTTGTAGTAATCTACATACAGCTCTGACAAATTAAGGGATGAATTTCAGAAATGAATATACAAAGCACATATAGTATACATAGTAAAAAATATTCCAAGATACCACCACTATGCAGAAGTATTTTCTATGCACTAATTAAAATTCTTAAGTTACACATTCACTTCACTTAATCTTCTGTTTTATTTCAAAGAATTTACCCTCACTTTCAAAGTCTAAATAGTTCCTTGAAACAAAACAGTCTAGAGTTCCCCACCTCACCCTCTCCAGTAAATGAGAGAAGTACACAGTTTCTCTGTTTCTAGTTCCATTATAACAGAGAAGATCAAAGCAGGGACAATTTAAATTTTGTCATTTGTAATTAACTGCTAGGCAGGAGTCCACTGGAAACTTCTCCTTCCTCTTTAACCTTAATTCAGAGGAGGTTTAATTTGGGCTTTAGCACGTGTGTTGGCAGCTGTCCTCAGGGCAGCTTCCAGGGAGCGCACACTCCAGAGGCCTTCCTTTGAGGCTCCATTCCCTAAGTAGCTCCAAGATCTTTGGAGGCTTTTCTTCTGCTTAAACACCCAATGACCCTCTGAACTGCTCCCTTCGAAAGTGGAACTATGAAGAACTGTCTCTGCTTTTTGCAGATCTTACTGTTGCTCGTGCTCCTCTGTCACTAGACTGATCTTCAGGCTCAGACCCCATCTGATGGGCTCTGGAGGCTGGTATTTGAGCGGGACCCCTTCCCCCTCTGTCAATGAGTCTTCTTCCCACTACTGGATTCGCAGACTGTGTTCATTTGTCTCCACATATTTTGCTCTTTTGACATTTGTAAGGTTGACTGTAGTCCCATTAGTTTAAAAAAACCTTTTCTTTCCCTTAAACAGACCATCTTGATAGCCTGGTTATAACTAGTAGTGATCTCACTTGTAATACAGTTAGGTTTAAATAAATGTCCGTTTTTGATACTCTTGCTCCCTGATTAGAATTTGATGTTTTTTTTTAATTTAATTTTTAAAATTAATGAAAGGCAAAATAGACTTTTTGGGAGAGTCTCAGCTCTAAAGGTTTGAATACATAAATTCTTGTAATACCTGTCACAGTCACAATCAGGATACAGAACAGTTCTGTCACCCAAAATGCTACCTCGTGCTATCCTTTTGTTGTCATATCCTCCCCTGCCCTAATCCTGGCAACCACTGCTCTGTTGTCAGTCCCTAGAGTTTTGTCTTTTCCACAATATCATATAAATGGAAGCATATAATGTGTAACCTTTTGAGACTGGCTTCTTTCACTCAGCGTAATTGAAGTTCATTCATGTTGTGTATATCTGTTATGGACTGAATGTTTGTGTCTGCCCCCAAATTCATGTGTTGAAGGCCTAACCCCCATGTGATTATATTAGGAGGTCGGGCCTTTGGGAAATAGTTAGGTTTGGATATGGTAGTGAAGGGTGGAGCCTCCACTGGGATTAGTGCCCTTCTAAGAAGAGGAAGAGACACCAGAGTTTCCTCTCTCCTCCTTGTGAGGATACAGTGAGAAGGCTGCTCTCTGCAAGGTAGGAAGAGGGCCTTTGCCAAGAACCAATTCTAAGGGAACCTTGACCTTGGACTCTGTAGCCTCTAAAACTGTGAGAAATAAATGTTTGTCATTTAAGCCACCACCCTGTCTACAGTATTTATTATAGCAGCCTGAGCTAAGTCAGTATTGATGGTTGGATCCTTTTTGTTGCTGAGTAGTGTTCCATTGGATGGATGCACCACAGTTTGTTTAATCGTTTACCCATTGGAGTACATTTGAGTTGTTTCCAGATTGGGTGCTGATAAATATAATTATTTTAAAGATTTGTGCACAGGTTTTAATTGTCATTTCTCTAGGGTAAATAACGAGGAGTGGCATGGATGAGTCATGTGATAAATACCTGTTTAATTTGCTAAGAAACTGCCAAACTGTTTTCTAGGGTGGCTGTACCATTCTGGATTCTCACCCATAGCATATGAGGATTCCAGTTGTTCCATCCAGTACATGGTATTGTGATTTTTTATTTTAGTAATAATAGATGTGTATGATATCTTATCATTTCTCTTACGGCTAGTGGTGCTGAACATTTTTTTATGTGCTTATTTGCATTCTTATATCCTCTTAGGTGAAGTAACTGTTCAAGTCTTTTATCCATTTTTTTGTTGTCATTGGTTTTTTTTTTCTTACTGTTGAGTTTTGAGAGTTCTTTATATATTCCAGATATAAGTTCTTTAATGGCGACGTGGTTTGCAAATATTTTCTCCTACTCTGTAGCTTGTTCTTTAATTCTCCTAATAGTGTTTTTCACAGAGGAAAAGTTTTTTTCTCCCATTCATTTTTTTAAATTGTAGAATGTGTGTATGTGTGTACACATATAGCATGTATCAGAATTTCATTCCTTTTTAATATTCCATTGTATGTATATACTACATTTGGTTAAAACAGCAAATTTTATTTTATACATAAAATATATAAACATAAAATTTATAAATAAATAAATATAAATAAAGAGTTTATTCAAACAAACTCCAACTGGCAAGCTGAACTGGACGCCAAGAGACAGCCTGCTGGTGGACGAAGGAGAAAGCGAACACCAGGGTAGAAGTCTGAACACCATGTGAGTTAGGAACACAAGGCTGTGAGCTCCTCAAGGGCAAAGTCAGAGTCCACCCTTCTCTCCCCATCTCGGGCACACCACGCCTAGAGCACGCCTGAACTCAAGATCTGTGCAGAGGAAACGGGTGTGAGCCAGTCAGTGCAAGACACCTCCGCAGGCTGCCAGGTGCAGGGTTCCTGGTGTGGCCCTCCCAGGGGTGAGGGAGACTGGAGAGTTGTCATTAATAAGTCATCACATTCAGAAAGAAGGGGAAGTAGCTGCCAGAGGTGATGAGAGAAGAGGGAGCACGGTTGGTTTCCTGAGGCTGGTAATGAATCAGTAATGATCAATTCACAACTCTGGAGTCTAGACTCTTTCCCCTGTGGTGAGGAGGATGGATGTCCAACAGCTGGCTGGAGCTGGAGTGTGGTCTCCTAAGATGGGGGAGGGGGAGGAGGGGCTTGAAGATGTTGCTGGAAGCTTTAAATAGCCACGGAGATGGGGGAGGAAGGGAGGAAGCAGTGAGTAGGGCAGGAGAAAGGGTGGTCAGGCAGGTTTGTGGGCCCAGCCGAGAGCTATTCCCCAGGGCTAGGGGAATTGCCCCAGCAGCAATGGCAGCCCCTTATAGGAAGGGAAGGTGGGCAGCCCCGGAAGAAGACCTGGAAGGACAGGGAGTCAGGGTGTGGCCAAGAGAAAGAGTGATGGGCAGTCCATGGGTTCAAAGCACAATGGGGAAGGCAGAAAAGACAGGAGGGGAGCAGGTGGGGGAAATAGAGGACCACGGGCCTGCTCAGGTGGTCAAGCATCCCAATAAGCTCCTGTCGCCCTCCAGAGACGGTCTTGAAAAAAGTTGTGGCGGAGATGTGGTCTTGCCCTGTCCTTACCTTTGAAATTATTTGGAAATTGAACTTACTGTGATTCCTTCACTACCGGAAGATTCCCTCCATTTTATAGTTCACATATGAATAAAAATCATCATTTATTGATCTATTCATTCATTCATTCATTCATCCAATGTTGTATGTTTACAATGTGCTTCTGTGAACCCTGGCCCCTGCTAACCTGGTGCTGAACAGTGGGGAAATAAGCTTTTTCTTCTTTAACCCTTCAAATGGGACATAAATTCTCATCTTATTTCCCTAAGATTCAGTTCTAAGTTAGCAGGGCCCAAGGTTCACAGAGCGCATTGTAAACACACAATATTGGATAAAGGAATGAATGAATAGGTGTATGAATAAATTAACAAATAATGTTTTCTACTCATGCGAGTTAAAATATGCTCATCTATTAGATGCAAACTGAGAATACGCTAAAAATTTCTCACTTATAATTTGCACATGGTAACATGTATGAATTTACATCTTCGCCTATGTTTATCCCCCATGTAACTACCACCCAGATCAAGATACAGAACACTTCCATAACCCTGGAAAGTTCCCTTGTGCCTCTTCCAACTCTGCCCCCCTCGACCTCAGAGATAATGAATATTCTGATTTCTATCACCATAGAGTCATAGGACACAGTGCTTTCGCTCAGGTTTTTTCAGAGGGGTTAGGAGGAACTATCCCAAAGTCACTGGAGTCAGTATCCAGTGGCTCAGTGAGATGAAGTGCTCACTAAAACTTGGAAAGAAGATTGCCCTCTGCTTCAGTCAGGGTTTAATCAGGACAAGCAAAATATCTCAAGCAGAAAGATTCCATACTGAGAATCTAAGGTACTTACAAAATCACTGGAAGGGCCAGGAGAGCAGAAGTCAGGGGACTGTCCCTGGGCTATTGGTTTCAAAATCAAACGACCTTAGCTGCAATCCAGAAATCAGGAAGCTGCCACTTTGGTACCACAATTGCATATCCCGCTACTGTGACTACACGCTGGGATGTGGAGGTCAGCCCCTCAAACACGCACGTGTGGGTCTGATCCTGTTCGCCAGCACCACGGAGGCAGGAGAATGGCCTCTGTCATACTTATGCATTCCAAAATATCACATAAGGGCATCTCATCAGTGAAATCTAAATTGCATGCAGAAAATTCTAGTGCAACCAAGTCTGGATAACATAGTTTTTAGCTTTCCAGCCCCTGAGATATGGGAGAAACCAGGGGAGCGGGTAGAAATGAATGTTGAGTTTCTAGCACACCTTCTAAGTGTTAATCTATGTATGTGACATGTTTTATTTATTTATTTATTTTTGAGACAGAGTCTCACTCTGTTCCCTGGGCTAGAGTGCCGTGGCGTCAGCCTAGCTCCCGGCAACCTCAAACTCCTGGGCTCAAGCGATCCTCCTGTCTCAGCCTCCCGAATAGCTGGGACTACAGGCATGCACCACCACAGCCATCTAATTTTGTCTATTTTAATAGAGACAGGGTCTCACTCTTGCTGAGGCTGGTCTCGAACTCCTGAGCTCAAGTGATCCTCCCTCTTCAGCTTCCCAGAGTGCTAGGATTACAAGCGTGAGCCACCACGCCCGGCCTGTGACATGTTTTAGATAACACAGTGGCCACACAGCTGCCTCAAAGATATTGAATGGCTTTTGAGCCATTATGATTTTGCTGTCGTTTGGTCAAAAGTATTGACTGACCTTAAGAAAAGAATGTACCAGTCAGAAGGCAGAGGTTTGTCAGTGGAAGCATGAAATAAGGAGCCTGAGAGAAAAAAAATAAAATAAAGTGAAAGTGGACGAGCAGTAGGGACTCAGATACAGCACACCTGTGTTCACAGCAGCATTATTCACAGTCGCCGAAAGGGGGAAGCAACCCATGTGCCCATCAACAGGTGAATGGATAAAGAAAATGTGGTAGGCCCACGTGATAGAACACTATTCAGCCTGAAAAAGGAAGGCGATTCTGACACATGCTACGACATGGATGAACCTTGAGGACATTACGCTAAGTGAAATAAGCCAGTCACAAAGAGACAAAGACTGTATGATTTCATTCATACGAGGTATCTAGAGTAGTCAAATTCATAGAGTCAGAAAGCAGAATGGGGGCTGCCAGGGGTTGGGAGAACAGGAAAACAGGGAATTATTGTTCAATGGGTACAGAGTTTCAGTTTTGCAAGATGAAGGAGCTCTGGAGATGGATGGTGGTGATGGCTGCACAGCAACGTGAATGTGCTTAATGCCACTTAAAATGATTAACATGGTCAATTTTATGTTATATGTATTTTACCACAATTAGAAACAATTTTTTTTTAAAAAAAGAGGAGGTTGAATGATAAGTATTCTGGGGTATCATACATATTTCTAAGTCAGGGAATGCAGTCGAGTCTCCCCAGGGGTGAGAATCAAGAATTTCAAAGCTGGCCGAAACTGCAGACACATCTGGTCTTCCCTGTCTACTCGTTTCTGGATGTTTGCTTCAGAGACTCCTCTCTTTCTGCAGCCCAGCTTCTCCGCCTCTGAGTATGTGGCAAAAGATGGTAACTCACAGGTCTCCCTGTTCAAGTGTTACAAAAGAATCACTAGCATCTTTTGGCCCCAACCCCAGAATGCTAGGATAGAGAAGCCCATAAGCCTATTGGCCCGGTCTGGGTCATGTGATCACCCCTGGTTCAGTGTGCCAGGGAGGTTGTCTCCTAAAATACAGACTGGACTACAGAGATCATGGAAGAGGGTGGGAAGCTCTCATGAATGGCAAGGTGTGGTCCATGCAGTCACCCCCAAAAGATGGCTTATTACAGTGCCCTGTCAATCTGACATAAATATCCAGTCTGCCCAGTGGGTACATTCCAGCTGTGGAGATGGGTAAAACAGAGCCTAATACATTAAGTATTTGCAGTATATACTCACCAAGTCTATTTTGAGCAACTGGGAGTCCTGCGTCACTTGCGTTTTTTGGAAAGAATACACTAACCAGGTTGACATGAATATGCAGACTACCACATACTTATATATCTCACTGTAAATGAACAAACTGCCATTCGCAACATTAAGATCTCATGAGTTTATTATTTTGGGTCAATGTCATCCAGTTGGATTCACTCTGAGACAGTGACAGAACTGGGGTTCTCAGGCTGGAAGGCCAAGAACTAGCTTCTGCCCCATGGTGAATTCTCATGGTAGATACCACCTCTAAGATCTCCTGGAAGACAGCCATTAGCGTGCCAACCACAACACTGGCCTTTCTTTGGAAACTTCCATACTCACTGAAGACGTGTTTTGTAAACATAAGATTCTCCAAACATAAATTGAAACCACATACAGATAATTTCTACCAAGTCAAAGGGAGGTGGCACCTCAAGTTTCAAAAAAGCAAACTAGATTTTTAAAATCTTTCTATTGTAAAATATAACACAAAAATGAACATACATTACCAATGTTCAGAATATGGATAATCAGAAAATGAACATGAACTTTTTTTTTTTTTTTTAGTGACAGGGTCTCACTCTGTCGCCTAGGCTGGCGTATAGTGGCATGATCATAGCTCATTGCAGCCTCAAACTCTTGGGCTCAAGCGATCCTCCTGCCTCAGCCTCTCAAGTTGAACTTTTTAATAAATGGAATCATATTGTTGGTTTCTTATTCATATTATACATAAAGTAATTATAGATAATATAGTATTTATATATTTTTATTTATTTTCATTGTGGTATAGTATCCCATTATATGACATATACCACAATTTATTATCCATTCTATTGTTAATGGACATTTAAATTGTTTCCAGTTTTTGGCTATTACAAACAGTGCTGTTAGCAACATACTCTTTTTTTTTTTTTAAGAGACAGTATCTTGCTCTGACACCCAGGCTGCAGTGGAGAGGCACAATCAGAGCTCACTGTAACCTCGAACTCCTGCTGGGCTCTCAAGCCATCCTCCCACCTCAGCTTCCAGAGTAGCTAGGACTACAGGTACATGTCACCACACCCAGCTAATTTTTTCTTATTTCATTTTTTTATGCTGCCCAGGCTGGTCTTACCCTCCTGTCCTCCATCAATCCTCCTGCCTCAACCTCTCCAAGTGCTAGGATTACAGGCATGAGTCACTGCACCTGGCCTAGGAACATTCTAGTACATGTATTTTGGCGCATGTAAGTGCACATTCCTATAGCATTTATTCCAAGGAGTGGAACTGCTGGCTTATAGCGTATGTATATCTTCAACTTTAATAGATTAGGCAATATTCTCCAATATCATTGCACCAATTTCTACTCCTACCAGCACGGTATGAGAGTTTCAGTTGATTCACAATCCTCGCCTGTACTAGACATGGTCAGGCTTCTTAACTTTTGCCAATCTAGTGATGTGCTATGATATCCCATGATTTCAGATTTGCGTTTCCCTAACTGCTAATGAAGCTGAGCATCTTTTTATATATTTACTGGACTTTGGATTTCCTCTTTTGTAAAGTTCCTGCACAAGTCTGTAGCACATTTTTCTATCAGGTGATCTTTTCTTATTGATTCATAGGGGTGATTTATATATTCTGGATACATTTTATCTTTTCCCATTTTGTGTCTTGTATATTTACTTACTTTATGGTATCTTTTTTTTTAAAGAACAGTTTTAGATTTATAGAAAAATTGAGAAGATAGTACAAAGAGTTCCCATATACCCTGCACCCAATTTTCCCTATTATTAACATTAGTATGGCCCATTCGTCAAAATTAATACACCAATATTGATACATTATTATTAGCTAGAGTCCATACTTTATTCAGATTGCCTTTTTTTCTGTTGCAGGATCCCACCTGGGACACCTCATTGCATTTAGTGATCGTGTCTCCTTAGGCTCCTCTTGGCTGTTAACAGTTTCTCAGACTTCCCTTGTTTTTGATGACCTTTGAGGAGCAGTGGTCAGATATTTTATAGAATGCCTCTCTACTGGCATGTGTCTGATGTTTTTCTCATAATTAGACTGGGGTTATGGGTTTTGGGGAGGAAGATCACAGAGGTGAAATGCCATTCTCATCACATCGCATCAAGGATATGCACTGTCAAAGTGACTGATCACTGTTGATGTTGACCTTGATCACCTCTCTGAGATAGTGTTTGTCAGGTTTCTGCATTGTAAAGCTACTCTTCCCCTCCCCCACCTTTCCATACTATATGTGGTGTCTTTCGAAGAACAGAAATTCTTCATTTTAATTTAATAGAGGCTGCATGGTCTGAGGGCCGTAGCATGATCTCGGCCCCCACAGGGCTCCCAGATGGCTGATTTGCAGAGACCAGACTATGTCAACAAGCTCACTCTGGGATCACTCAGAACTCACTGCTGGAATTAATTGGGGAGTGGGTAGGCAGGGTTAGGGAAGCAAATGGAATTATGTTTTTTTTAAGAGAAGTAAGGCTCTATTTCCTTGTTTTGCAAATGAAGCTGGCTGAGTTGGTTCTTTAGGTGATTAGTCAAAGAGACCAAATCCCATATCTTTGTCTGTCTTCTCTGACTCTTCTTTGGTTTAAAAATACGGACTGCTTCATGATGATATTTGCATATCATCCTTGTGCAGGGACCATTCTAATCTCTGCATCATTCCAATTTTAGTATACGTGCTGCCGAAGTGAGCACTATGTATTCTTTCACATCTTGCAACTGGACCTCTAGTTTTGAAATTCAAGAGCCAAGAATTTCACATCTTTGTTTTCTGGTTCTCCTCTGTGAATCCTTCCCGGAGGGCAATGGATGGCTGGAGTCTTGCCTATTTGGCCTGGGGGGAAGGGGAGGCTTCTTTTAGGCTAACAAATGGGGTCATAACTTCAAATACTGTATTATCCTGCCACACACACACATTCACCTCTAAATGCTTCAGTGGAAAAGTTAACCGCACATCACGGGTTGTTTACTGAGCACTAAAGATTGAATCAGAAGAGCTGCATTCATAAAGCAGAACTGCTGACGATTCAGAATGTGACCTTGAGTATGTGCCCTTCCCTAGGTTTCAATCTCTCAATCTATGCAACAAGAAGGCTTCCTACAGTGTTTATCTTGCTAAATTCCAACGCTATAGGGAGCAGCATTGCCCTTTGAGACTTCAGGTGAAAAGGGGTCTTAAATGTAAAGGGTAAGCTATTCACCCTCAGCCTGAAAAGGGATGTTAGTTCCCAATACATAAACAGAGTATGAGAGGTTGTAAGATTGTGAGGTTTTCTTGGTGGGGGGAGGGATTTATTTTATATTCTAATGTATTTATAATATTTTTGGTCTTCCTCAAATTCAAAGAAATAAGAATGTCCCAGAACTCTTTTAAGAACAGAAAAATTCACTGATTTCCCTGTTTCTTTAGGCTTGGTGAAACTGCAGGAGCTCTACTCTGCTCCACTTTTAGCTGATTATATCCCTAAATAAGGTTAATTTAGATAAGCTCCCACAGAGCCTGTGGTTCAAAACCTGTTCTAGGATATGCAGCAAGATGGACAAAGAATGAAATTTTAGTTGATGTGAAGAGAAGTGAATTCATTGTGCTTAAAAATGAATTTTTAGAAAAACGATTAAATTTTTTCAAGTCAGTCATGTCAGAGTTGATGTTTTGCAAATTAGCTGCTTTAGACATTTTGGTTCTAATAATTTCACACTCCTAATGGAAAAATATCTCTTCTTCCTTTCAGATTTCTTTAAGGTCATATTTGTACAAATTCTCCTCTGGAAAAATGCAAATTAGAGAGTTAAAAGTTTCCTGTTTCCCAAAGTTGAGTGATGAAATCCAGATTCCATTCCATAACTTGAGAATGGCTTTGGTAAGCACAGTGGGTTCCAGAAAAGTTCAAACAATATTTGGGAAGTGTTTTTCTTTTTTTTGGAGACAGAGTCTCATTCTGTTGCTGGGCTAGAGTGTCATGGCATCAGCCTAGCTCACAGCAACCTCAAACTCCTGGACTCAAGGGATCCTCCTGCCTCAGCCTCCCGAGTAGCTGGGACTAGAGGCATGTGCCACCATGCCCGGCTAATTTTTTCTATATATATTTTTAGTTGTCCAGCTAATTTCTATTTTTTTCATAGAGATGGGGTCTTGCTCTTGGTCACGCTGGTCTAGAACTCCTGACCTCGAGCAATCCTCCCGCCTCGGCTTCCCAGAGGGTTAGGATTACAGGCGTGAGCCACCGCACCTGGCCCGGAAGTGTTTTTCCAATTCTAGTTTTCACTTGGGCAAGTTTTTCCTAGGGTAGATCTGCTACCTGGGGAACTCCTGGGGTCACTGCTTTCAACCTACTTATCTTTATTCTGCCCTCCTTTCCAAGAAGAAAATGGAGACTGGGAACTGAGGAAACAGTAAGGCATTTTTCCCCCCAACAAGTCTATCCTACATTGTGCATTTAGCAATGCTCAAACACCTTCAATGACTCCCCATTTCCTATCAAATAAAGTGTAGTTCTTTTATGTACAATTCAAGATCCTCAATAAATATGTCCCTAACTGAGAGTTTTAGCTCTCTGTGTCCCCCTCTCCCATATAATCTCTTTGGTCAAACTAAACAGTTAATGTTCTACCTGACAGAGGTTTCTCCCTGCCATACCTTACAGTTGTTGCTGGAAAAATCTCCCCATCCCCTATCCTTGACCTAAATGGAAACCATAACCATTTTTCAAGGTCATGGGCTAGGGCATCACTTTCTGACCACAGATGCTATACTGTGTCACCCCTTGTCCCACATCATGGGCAAAAGACTATGAACTGTGGGAAGGGAGGATCCTAGCCTAATTAGTATGCTTAGCCCTTAGATATCCTCAGAGAACACCTTGCCCAGATTGGAAATTGAGTGAATGTATGAAGTAGTTAACTAATTTTTTGTCCCGTCACTTTTCATATATCAGAAGGTCTTTGGAGATATGGTTGCCAGATTTAGCAAATCAAAGTAAAGGATGCCCAGTTATATTTGAATTCCAGATAATCGATCAATACTTCTTTTAGTATAAGTATGTCCCATAAAGTGTTTGCAACATACTGAAAATATTCATTGTTTATATGAAATTCCTTTTTTTTTTTTAGAAATAGGGTCTTGCTCTGTTGCCCAGGCAGGAGTGCAGTGGCATGACCATAGCTCACTGCAGCCTCTAACTCCTGGGCTCAAGTGATCCTCCTGCCCTCAGCCTCCCGTAGCTGGGACTACAGGCGGGAGCCACTGTGTCCGGCTAATTTTTTATTTTTTTTGTAGAGATGGGGTCTTGCTATGTTGCTCAGGCTGGTCTCGAACTCCCAGCCTCAAACAATCCTCTTGCCTTGGCTTCCCAGAGTGTTAGGATTACAGGCGTGAGCCACTGAGCCCAGTCTGAAATTCAAATTTAACTGGGCGACCTGTATTTTATCTGGCATCCTAAGTGGAGGGCAGGGGTTCCCCAGTCGCCTGGCTTCCTCCCAGCAGGTGCTCAGCATCTGTGTTCTCCTTAGAGCAAAACCTGAACCAGCCCCGCCCTTCACAGCTGGCATCCATAGGGGGGCGGAGGCACACCACCCGGAAAGACAGACACCCCGGTTGCAGACCGTCACTCGACACTAACCAAAGGGTCTGCACCCGAGAGGCAGCCCCACCCCGTGGGTTCTCGGGACCCCTCGACTGGCTCTGTCACCCGCTCTGACCACCCGCCCTACCCTCCATCTCGTGACCCGTCTTCGCGGACTGGAGGGGCGGGACTGCCCGGCTTTTTAATTGCTGCCTACCATTGGCAATGCCTTCCATCCATTACTTTAGGCCCCGCCCATCAGACTGACGTTTCCCGGGCTACGTCTCTCTCGTAGCCGCGGCGTAGCTGGCGATTGGTGAAGAAGGCGGCGGCTGTCCCGGTGGAGGCGACGAAGGGGCGGGCTCTGAGAGTCCGGACGAGCCCGAGTGCGTCAACCCCTCGCGCTGGGGTGGTGGCTTGTGTCCCGCCGGCCCACTCCGTGTCGCCCCGCGCTGCTGTGGCCGCCGCGGCACCATGGCTCTGTTCGTCGTGCTCCTGTCCTTGCTGGTGGCGGGTGAGGAGCCGGAGGGCGGGCTGGGCGTGCTCTGGAGGCCCTATGCCACTGGGCTTGGAGGTCGGGGGCGGCCGCGGGAGGGTGGCAGCGGGGCAGGTGCCGCAGTGCGGGCAGCCAGTGGCGGCCTCGCCTCAGCTGCCTCCCTCTCGGCGTCTTCTCCGGATCAGCCTGTGGCTGCGCGGCCTCACCGGCCGCCGGGCCCGGGGCTGGGCTGCGTGGTGGGGTTGGGGGGAGTCCTGGGCCGGCCTCCACCCTCCGCCTCTTTGAGGAAGACGGGTTCGCCAGCCGTGCCGCTGACCTCTTGTCAGCCTGGCCTCTTCCGGCTCGAGAGGCCCTTCGGAGGACCGGGGTGCATTTCTCAATGAAGTGTTGAACCGCAGTCCTCTGGGAAGAAGAGAAGGCAACCTTCTTAGCTGCCACTGGCTGCCGCGATTTTTTGCATTCGTATGGTGTCTTCATGTCTAGTTGTTGCCATCAATAATCGGTGAAATCCCTTCTCCCTTATATATATTTCACGATGCAAAAGTTGAAATGGAGACATTGTTTTTATGTAATTATTTCTTAAGGTGAATACAAAGCACCTCTCAATAGTTTGTCACACTTCCCAATTTTAAGGATTTGGAAACTAGAATAAGTCATGTCCTTAGGGTCACATGTCAGTAAATGGTAGCTTTCTAAGTGGAACGTAGGTTCCCTAGCATTCAGCAAGAGAAGTGGAAGTCAGCTAATGTTTGGCTTCTTACCGTGTATCATGTGGTAATGCATTTCATTTTACAGCAATCCTTAGAAGAGAGTATCATCTTCATTTAGAAGAGTGATCAAGCCTAAATAAATTACCCAACACCAAACAGGTAGTAAGTAGCAAAGATGGATTTGAACCCAGATCAGTGGCGCCAAAGTGTGGGCCTTTTCCATTTTATGTGTTGTAGCACGGTTAAGGCTTTTACTATGTGAGGATGTGAGAGTGATGGGGACTGCGACAGTAGTGAACAATTTGGAGGAATGGGTGTTGTGGTCCCCACTGTGTCAGTTGAAAACCTATGGGAAACCTGAGCCTCTGCCCTGGGAGGTGCTGGGAGGTTCTGCTTTTGAAATGGCGATTTCCTTCTGCATAAGGTACAAATACAGACCAGTGATGTTCTTGAAATTGGCAGATCTCCTCCATCCCTGGAGGTGCCCAGTATTATGTGTTGATGATAGTTACATTTGTTTTCATGTCCCAAGAGTTTTAGGGTTCTTTGTTTCTTTCTATTTTTTGTTTGTTTGTTTCTGGCTCTGGAAAGGTCATTCTGATCTACCCAGATACTTTGGGGAAATTTTTAATTTTAATTGAGTTTTTGAAATTTAAAAAATCTTCCCTTTGATACTGTGGTTTAACTGAACATCTGTCTATTAAAAGTCCATGTTTTAATGTTATGACTGATAATATTTTGATTCATTGAGGTTTTTTTGTTTGTTTTTGGTCTGAGATAAAACAGTTGCTTCTGTACATGGTTTGAACATGCTTTCCTTGCTAGAATAGTCTAGTTCCTACAGAACGAGAATCTGATCCCGTCAGCTTCTGCGTTGCTTGGTCTTGTCAGATGAGATTAAGTTATTATTTTCCACAATGACTAAATGTGATGTAATAGAAGTCATCTTTAAGAGCTCTGACTTCTCTATTTGAGGAAAAAATAGTAATCCTTTAAAACAGTGTTACCAAACAAGAGAGAGAACAAGGGAACTAGCGAGAAAGGAGAGGAACTATGGTTATGAATGCCATGTCATGAGGAGTACATGAAGAAATTCAGATATTGAGCCTGAAGAGGAAAGGCCAAGGGCAAACACATGGAATTTGAAGGGATATCATGTAGAACAGGTACTTGATTTGGTCACTGATACCCCCAAGGACAAAAGCAGGACCCACTGTCTTTTTTTTCAATTGAGTGATTCCATCTTCCCTTCATAGAAGATCATAGCACACTGTGGTGGAGTTCCCAGAGGGAAGGACACTTACCCTCTAGCCCAGACTGGGAGGCCGAGGGAAATTTCCCCAGGGGAGGTGCCTCCCAGGGCAAATATGTGAAAGGTTGAGGTGGGAAAAAAAGGCATTTGAGACAGAACAGTATGTGTAAAAGCACAGAGATGTGAGAGCAAAAGGGCAAATAGTTTGATGGGACTGGAATGCATAGGGGTTAAGTTGAGGAGATCCCAGAAATAAGGGTAATGAGGTGCCTTGGGTGTTATGTTTTGGATTTTGCCTGGTAGGCTTTGGGCAGTGCGCGAAGGCATTTAAGCAAAAGGATGAGCAAACAAAGCTATATTTTGAAAAAGTGATGGGAAGGCTGGATCGGAGAGTGGCATGATGGATCATAAGGCAGCCAGTTCTAGCAAACCTGGTGAGGGCTGAGGAGTATGTACGGGACATGGAAGGGAAAGGATTTGTGAGATAATGAAAAAAGATCAACAGATTCAGTGGGTAATAGGCTGTGGTGCTGAGGAAGGATTTAAAGATGGCTGGTACCAGCTGCCAGGTGGGAAGTGTGTCATCCTTCAAGATCAAAAATACAGGAGAAGCATGTGGAAAGATGCGGATTCAGTTTTGAACTCGTTGGGTTTGAAGAACCCATGGGACTTAGAAGGAAATGTTCTGCTGACTGTTGGGTATGTAGGTCTAAGGCTAAAGGGAAATCTAAGCTGGAAATAAAAATCTGGAAGCCATCAGTGTGTTTTTGGTGTTTACAGTCTTCAAGTAGATAGAGTCAGCCAGGGAGAGAGATGTAGACTAGAAAAGCAGTGAGGGTCAAGAATGGAGCCCTCAGGTCTCCAAAGTGGAGTATGCAAGGTGATCTATTTGGATGCCAGGAAAATGTACTAGAACTTCCATTTGTATCTATTTTTTTTTTGAGACAGGGTCTAGCTGTGTTGCCCAGGCTAGTCTCAAACTCCTGGCCTCAAGCCTCATCCTCAGGCCGATCCTCCCACTTCAGCCTCCCAAGTAGCTGGGATTGTAGGCACGTACCACTGCACCTGGCTCTATATCTACTTTTTTATTTCATCTTTTTAAAAATAGTAATGGTCAGAGTTTCTCTGATGTTTTCTCATGATTAGATTGTGAAGACTACTACTACTATTTGAGAAGTTAAATAAATTAAGGGCTGAAAATTGTCTTTTGGATTTGGTGAGTTGTTTCAGTGGCATGATGGGGTCAGAAGCTGTGGCTTAGGTAGTCAACGTGATATGAAGAAGTAGAGAAGCAAATGGTGGTTGACTACTCTTCCCACATTCTTCCTCTGAGGGGAAACAGAGGCTGGTAGCTGGTGGAGACCAGTAGGACCAAAGGAAGTCTTTTAATTTTAGAATAGGAATACCACAGTTGTATTTTTATGATGAAGTGAAAGGGCCAATTAATTGAAAGGGGAAAATTGGTAGTTCAAGGTGTGACTTCATTCATTCATTAACTCAACAAGTATTTATTTAGCACCAATGTGTCAGGCACTGTTCTCAGCCCTAACTCCTCATATGTTGGCTGTCCCGAAATAGTGGCTTAATAAACAGTGAATGAATGAAGGTGAATGAATGAAGGTCCTAAGAAGGCTGAACACAGGATGGTCTTAGGCTGGAGGAGGGACACATCCCTGCCCTCATGTCTGGAGGGAGAGGAGATCCAGGCAGGGGCTTGTACAGATGTATTTGTGGTGGGGAGAGGAAGCAGGTGGTAGCTCGAGGAATTCCTCTGCTTTCTCTCTGAAGCTGGAGATGAGGTTATCTGGTGAGACTGAGTGGGAAGTGATAGCATAGGAAGTTGAAAGTGAGGGAGCCCGTTTCAACTCAGTACCAGAAAAATTTTTCAAAGGACTGGAATGTTGGGACAATGAAGCTGATTGCTGGCAAATATAGTGTTTGTAAAATGAGGTGGTGTCCCTCATCACCGGTAGTATTCAAGTAGAGGAGAGTGACTTTCTGCCAGGTATCCCTGAGGCGTGATACCTGCAGTAAGCAGAAGTTTGGACAAGATGACCTTTTTTAGTGTAGGAGTCCATGACTCTAAGGTTTTCTAAAGCTCTGGGCTCCTGAAGGACTGTTGTGTAGGCATGGAAGTTGAATCTAACTATGAAGTTGAGGCGAAGTTATTTGGTATAGCTTTGCTGGGATTGAGTGAGTAGGGCCATGTCTCAAAACAAGGATATCTCCAGATCAAATTATGGTTCTTTTTTTTTTTTTTTTTTTTAGACAGGGTCTCACTCTGTAGCCCGGGCTGGAGTTCAGTGGCATCATCATAGCTCACTGCAACGTCAAACTCCTGGGCTCAAGCAACCCTCCTACCTCAGCCTCCTGACTACAGGCGTGCCCCACCATCCTCCTGCCTCAACATCCCAAAGTGCTAGGATTACAGGCATGAGCCACTGTGCCTGGCCAAAAATATGGTTCTTTAAATGTGTCTGGTACTTGGAAAGTATAGGTCTCTTGCTGCCACATTTTTCTTAGAGTTTGCAAAGCCTACCATGGTACTTCAGCGAACCAAGATGTTTATCAGTTGCAAAAGACCATTCCGTTCTGCTAATTTTTTTTGTCTGTCTTCAGTTAGTACAATTTGGAAATTCCTGCTCTGGCAGCTGTGCTGAATTGAAACTCATAACTCTTCCTGTTGTATCAGCACCATCCTGAGGCCTTTTATTTACTGTCAGTACTGCAACACCAAAACATTTACCGTTGCTTCCGATTTTATTCCCATTCCCTGTAAGTGGTGCTTTCCTTAGGTCAAGAGAATAACACTGATGCTTTACTAAAGTCTAATTTTCCCATGCTAGGTATGGCCAAGATTTATTTTGGATTTGGAACTAATCTTTTCATGGAACCCAAGAGTTTTCATTAATTACTTGTCCCTGTGTAACCTAGACATGACTGGGTTAATACATAATGGGTACAGAGTCCAAATATCTCATTCTTAGCCCTGGAGGGCTTATAAAATAGTCCCATTATTCTCATCCTTCATCTTTTAATCCCAGGCCCCAAACCCTTAGACTAGTTGACTTTATCCTTACAGAATACCTTTTCTCACCCTTTTGATGTCAACTGCAAATACTATTTCCTGGACTTTGTAAAGTATAAAGTGTTTTTATATTTCCACTGATAATGTGTAATTCCCTATTTGACACTCCTCATTTCACTAGGTTTGCCTATGGGACATAAGGAAAGATGTGACGTATACTAAGATACACCGACCTGCTGAAGTCTTATAGTGAAATACTAGGAACTTTATGAATTTGCATTTTTGTAGAGAGGGTTGAGAGAGGGTTGATGGTAGCGATAATTTAGTGATTTCAAGTTTATTTTTTTTTCCTTTTTAGCCTATACCAGGGTTTTGTATTTTTGCTTTTTAAATTTTGGAGAAATGTCACTGATTCCTAATTCTTGACAAATTGCCACATGCCCCTGTTAAGGGCCACCGCAGAAAAGCGTCTGTATCATTAAAAGAATCCTTATAGTTGTACTTTTGTTCCAGCGGAATGTATGGACTTAAATTCTTAGAGTGATACTTTGAGAAAGGATTTGTTCATGTTTAGAATTCAGTATTTTATCTAATCATAATTTAGTATGTTAAGTCAGTGAAGTTTAGGGAAACATGTATTATATCTGTCAACAGTAAAAAAAGCCAAACTCTGTAAAATAATTTTAAAGAGATTTATTTTAAGCCAAATTTGAGGATCATGACCCGGAGCCACACCCAGGAAGCCTTAAGCAAGTGGACTCGCTGTGGTTGGGTTACAGTTTGGTTTTATACATTTCACGGAGACAGGGATTACAGGGAAGGTCATAAATCAGTACGTGGGCGGCATACATTGGTTTGGCCTGAAAAGGTGGGCCATCTCTAAGGGGGGGCGGGACTTACAGGTAGGTTTAAAGATTCTTTGACTTGTAATTGGTTAAAGACACGAAGCTTTGTCTAAAGGCTTGGAATGTTTTAACATAAGGAGCTGTTTATCAGAGATAACCCACCGGACATGTATTTGTTGTGTACATTGGGGACCTACAGGTCTGTCTTACATACCCTTAGGCCTGTTAATGGGTTACAAAGGATGTCCCCAAGAAGGGAGCAGGGCATGATGAGGTATGTCTGACCTCTCTCATCATGGCAAGCAATTTAGTTTTGGCCAAGAGGGGGTCCATTCAGTCAGCCAGTGCAGGGGTGAGCCCTTAAGATTTTATTTTAGTTTACATATTTAATAATCATCAAGGTGGGTGTAAAAGATTATGATGCTGATAATTCATTTACTAATCTGTTTTCTTCTTAGGTGTTTTGGGGAACGAGTTTATTATACTAAGATCACCAGGGTCCGTTGTTTTCCGAAATGGAAATTGGCCTATACCAGGAGAGCGAATCCCAGATGTGGCTGCGTTGTCCATGGGCTTCTCTGTGAAAGAAGTATGTGTATTTTTTTAAAAAAACATTTGGAGCTGCTTCTAAGAACATTTTTGTTGATTTCTGCTAATAGCCCAAGAAAGCAACAAACATAAGATACATTTGGTACAGATTACAAAAGTTATAAAGCTCTTTTGTAGTTGGGAAGATTTTGGATAAGTGCTTCAAGCGTAGCTTCTGAAACCCAATTATTATAAATCATTACTCATAATAATGAATTTTTTCATATATAAGAAAATGCATCTTTCCTACTATTAATAGGATTATATATTTTTTTAGTACAGATGATAGATTTGCTATGAATGATGAAATGTATATGCATCTTGCTTGAGATTAGAAAAATAGTGTGATCAGTGACCTAGGAGCAGCCAAGGACCTTGGTTTCCTAGAATGAAGTTATAATCTATTGTAGTGGAAGGGGCCTAGATCCCGTCAGTACGAGAGATCTGAAGCTAAGGGCTGAAAAAAAAGGAAATGCAGCTTGCTCTGTCTTGCTATCGTTATCTCCTTCCACTTTGTAAGTTTGGTGCTTTTGGATGTAGTCTTTAGATAACATCGATCCTGAGCGCCCTTAAAACCAGAACCTCGGGGGCTGGGCTCGGGGGCTCACACCTGTAATCCTAGCTCTCTGGGAGGCCGAGGCGGGCAGATTGTTTGAGCTCAGGAGTTCGAGACCAGCCTGAGCAAGAGCGAGACCCCATCTCTACCAGAAATAGAAAGAAATTAATTGGACAGCTAAAAATATATAGAAAAAATTAGCCGGGCATGGTGGCGCATGCCTGTAGTCC
>CAUYSK010069070.1:0-39633 GCA_963575035.1 Avahi laniger | reverse complement strand
AGCCCAGGAGTTTGAGGTTGCTATGAGCGAGGCTGATGCCACGGCACTCACTCTAGCCAGGGCAACAGAGTGAGACTCTATCTCAAAAAAAAAAAAAGCAGATAAAGTGGCATGAAAATCCAGAAAGAAATTATATCACATATAAAAAAGTATGAGAGGGTGTTTTCAATACATGGCACATAGAGAGAGGAGACAGATTGCACTAATGTGACTTTGACTCTTGCAAATGTAAAGGAATGTAATAACAAAAAATAATGAAACCTCATTTTATGTGCAAATTTTGAAACAATGTGAATCCCAACGTTTCACTCTCAAACTTTTGGCAACGATCACATTTTTCAATGTGTTGGGGCCAAGTTAATTTTAAACATTGTAGTTTGTAAGCTGAAATACCTGTTCTCCTTTCTTAAGAGGGAATATTCCTTATGCAAAGTTGAATTCTGCGTGGTCTGATGCAGTTCCACCACCCTCTGGTCTCGTGGGGCTGGACTCTACAGCAGAGGCAAGGATGCGATAAAGAGCTGTGGAAACAAATTGTGAAGGGCTCTGTTTAAACTTTGTCCTTGAAGCTGTATGTGGGAGACACAACCGAAGTTGCTGAATGTGGGAGAAACGTGAGTGTGGGGTATGTTGGAATGGGAATTTCAGGGGTAGTGACTGAGCATGAACAAGGGCGAGTAGCAGGTATAAGTAAGAAAACTAGTTAAGTATCTACTGTGATAGAGGGGCACATGATGGCACTGGTCTGAAAAGCCTGTGGGACCAGGAAAGATAGGGAAGGTTTAAAAGCTATTTGGGATTTGCTGAGCATTAAAAGAATAGGTGAATAGAATATGCCTTGTTTTTTACTTTGTGATAGGTTGTTTTGATATTTAAATATAGATATAGATTTTTTTTTTAAATTTTTGGATTTTGCAAGTAACATTGCCCACTATTTAATCTTTTCTCAAACAGCAACTACTTGAAGAAAGAGAAAAAACTCCCATTATCCCACCCCTTAGAGACAGTTATCATCCAATAGTCTGGTGCCTATTTCCAGCTACATAGCTATATAAACATACACACATTTAAACATGTACCCAAATTTATTGTAAAACAAACATCCTTATTTTCTCTTCTCGAATGCTTAGTAAGAACCATCACCTTGCTTCTAAACACAGTGGAGAGAGCTGTCCCCACACATAGTTTCTGCTGAGGCCATTCATTTGTGCACCCCTGCTGTGCCAGGCATCCATACTGGTTGTTGAGGTCTTGCTTCTGCTGTTTGTTAGTGTCTGTTCATGTTCCTATCGGAAGCCTATGAAACCAACTCCTTTCTGTTGCCTGCTGTGACCTTGAAGATAACTGAGCTTCTTCCTCAACAGCTGTCAGAAACCAGCTGTTTGCAAGTCAGGGGTTAGCCAGTGGCTTGGGAAGATGCAGTCCTTTCTCCTCCTGCCATGGGGCATCAGTTAATTTCAGAGGCAGTCGCCTAAGATAATTGGAGTCTTCACCATCTTAGATCCTTCCTTTGGCCAGAATAGCTAATTCAGCAGATTAAAGCCAAGAGCCTGTATAAAACTGAACTGAACTAGAACTAACAAGGAAATAGCTTACCACATTAAACAAACACTCCAATCATTCACAGTTTGAACAGAGTGATACTCAGATAAGAAATTCCTGCAAAAAAGAAAGATTCAACAAGAGACCTTAAATCTACCCACTGCCCCCCAAGGGAGTGCTCCCTGGAGCTCACTTTTCCCCTTAGGTGTTGTTCACTTTGAGACCTCAGCCACTAAGAAACCCAGCCACAGGGACCCAGGCCTCACCTTTACAACTAGAGCCAGGATAATCTGATACATCTGTGTTCTTTGGCTTTCTCAGAGCATCAGAGACCACCTTTCATTTTCCAAAAAAAAGAAAAACTTGCTAAAAGCACAGGAATCAGAACAGAACAGGGTGTGCTGATGGGAAGCCAAAGGATTGCCAAATCCTGAGATCCCTGTAACGTAGGTCGCAATACAGGTACACCTGTGAATTCTTTCAGGTCCCAGTTGCCTTCCTGTCTCCCTCTGGCTCTGGAAGCTGGCCTGCTGACCACTTCCTCCTGCCCCACCATCCTGTGGTGCTCTGACCCTCATCATTGTATATCTTGGATGTGTCACTTAACCTTTTTTGGTCCTTAGTTCTTTCATCTCCGAGTTGAGTATAATTATTCCTACCTCTAGGTTTAAGACAAAATGAGATCTTTAAATTGCTCAGCACAAAAACTTAAAAGACTAATGATAGCAGGTGCTGGTGAGGATGCAGAGCAACTGCAACTCTCAGATGCTGCTGGTGGGAACATGAAAGATGCTACAGTCACTTTGGAAAACAGTTTGGCAGGGTCTTAAAAAGTTAAACACACACCTACCATACTGTTTCAGCCATTTCCTTTATGTATTTACCCAAGAGAAAGGAAATAATGTGTCCCTGCAAAGGCTTGTGCATGCATTTTGTGTAGCTTCATTTGTAGTAGCCCAAAACCAGATACAACCCCATACCTATCAACAGTTGAATGGATAAAAAAATTGGGGTCTAGCCGTAAAATGGAATACTATTTTGCAATAAAAAGCAATGATCTATTGATACATTCAACAGCATAGATCCATCGCAAAATAATCATGCTAAGTAGAAGAATCCAGACATTAAAGAATATATATAAATATATGTGTATGATTCCATCGATACCAATATTTTTAAATTCAAATTAATCTTTAGTGACAGAAAGATCAGGGCCAGGTGTGGTGGTGGCTCACACTTACCCTAGCACTCTTGGAGCTGAGGCAACAGGATTGCTTGAGCTCAGGAGTTCGAGACTAGCCTGAGCAAGAGCAAGACCTCAAAAAAATAGAAAAAAAATTAGCCAGGCATAGTGGCGCATACCTGTAGTCCCAGCTACTTTGTGAGGCTGAGGCAGGAGGATCACTTGAGCCCAGGAGTTTGAGGTTGCTGAGAGCTATGATGATGCCACTGTACTCTACCGGGGGGGATAGAGTGAGACTCTGCCTCAAAAAAAGAAAAAAGATCAGTATTGACAATAGTTGAGCAGAAAGGGGCTGAAGGATCACAAAGGGGCATGAGGGAATTTTGGGGGTGATGTATGAGTTCACTCTCTTGATTGTGGCAAAGATTTCATAGATATATGCATGTGTCAAAACTGGTTACATTGCATATTTCAAATATGTGCGGTTTATTATATATCAATTGTACCTCCATAAAGCCATTAAAAAACTGCTTTGCACAGAAACTCTTTTCCCCCACCCCTCTTCCTCCTTTTCCTTGAAACTTAATCATTAAATGTCCTTGTACTAATTGGTCTATTTACACAGTTCTGAAACTAGAAATTGTGTCCATAATGAAATCAGAGTTGTACAAATGTGAGTATGCAGAGCTCTTCAAACACTTCCCAGCACATGATTAGTGCTCAGTAAAGGATAGCTTTAGCCTTTTACCCTAGACTTTTTTTCCTTAGCAAAAACGTCTATCTAGGCATTGGCAGGAGGGTCTGCAGAAGACAAAATAGGCATGTATTTGGGAGAACTGTATTTAGAGGCTGTAGAATGGGTTAGGGGAATTGCAAGAGCTGAGGCTCGAGAGGCAACAGGGATAAAGTCCTGGGGACTCTGTGTACCCTATTAAGGAGCCTGGACTTTGTTTTTTAGGCAAGGAGAGGGATAATATCGTTGCTTTAGAAAGATTATTCATTGCTTATAAAAAATGAATTGCATGATAGTTAATATGTGAAATTTTACTCTGGGAAGACAGACAGTGGCTACCCGTCATGCTTTAAATGGACTTTACCTATGTTTAAATTTTTAGACCCACGTTAGTGTATACAACCCGAGGGATGAGGAAGAATGAGAACAGTTCCTTGGAGGAAAAAATGGGATCAGATCTGGTAGCCAGCAGTGGCCCCTTCTCTTTTAGTAAACCTCTCATACCAAAGAATGTTAGATGAGAACTTAGTATATGACTGTCGCCCCTTCCCCGCTGCATAGGATGATTGGTGGAGAGGACACCTGAAAACTGGCTCCAATTTATACCCTCTCTCGTCAAGAAAAGCACAAGATAGTGAGATGAGACTGTAACACTATAGTAGTTGACATATATTATTAGCAAGAGTTGTGGTTGAGGAATATCCATGTACTAAAAATGCTGTCCATACACAGCCTTCCTTGTTTTGTGGTATTCTCAGTATGTTGCCACAACTACAGTTTCTTCTGAACATAAAGGGTCTCTGAATGTTGAACTATAAGCAGTTCCTAATGCATAAAGCTGTCCTCAGATGACTGGCACCTGGGTCTTGAGAGTTCGGGGGTCGGGAGGGCCCATGCCATCTGCCGTGGAGTTCTGCACCTTTAGATGGCACAGCTTGTCACCTGTATGTTTGGTAACTTTCTACTCCGGCTCAGCACTCTGTTTGGCTCTCTAGGTCTGACTGGTTTGGACATCAAGCTGTCTGGCCATAAAACATCAGGAAGTGAGTAGCTGCAAATAAATAAGTATACCACTGTACCACTGCTGGCTTTGAAGAGGGCTCAAGTGGAATATCTCGACTCTGATTAGAGAAAAGTCACATTTTCCCATTGAAGTCCCAGGTATATAAGGGTATCATCAAAGACCAGGGACTACGAAATAGTCAACAGATAAATTGTAAAGCAAAGTTGAGAGTATACTACAGCAAGGAGCATAGAAGACAAGTTAATGCCACTGAAATAGCACTTCTTGAGGTTCTCAAATGTCTCTGTATACTTGAAGAGGGAACCTCACACACAAAGGCCATCACTAGAAATCTATGGTGGACAGTCGAATGACTGAAACAAAAAGTGCCATATCCTTTCTTATATTCCAGGCTCTTCCATCTTCCCTTTCCACTTAGATACTTTAGTGATTAATCACTTGCAAAAAGCTAATCTTGTTTCCAAAGAGGCTTGGTGTATATATAAGGAGTCAGTTGCTCACACCTGGGAGATTCTGGCTAACAGAGCCAAAGCCCTACATCATTTTGCAGTGATTGGTTTTAGCATCCAAGACTAGACGTTTTGGCTGGCTAAATCTGCCTTCCAATTCTGTCCTTGCCATTATGTTTCTCTGGTAACTTTCCCAATGCCCTGTCAAAGGGACTAGCTTGACCCAACACGGCCAAATCACATTGTTGATGAGACTGGCTGCCACCTGGTGCTAGACCAAATGCCAAATCCGTGGGATCTTCAGTTGTAAGCCAACAATCAGATCATTATCTCTTCGTTTAGTGTTCCAGATCTTGAGATACAGAAGTACCTTGTACTGTTTTCTTTTTTAAAGAAGTTTAACTGAGGCAAGGAACCACATGGGTGTTTCTAATTTATGCAGTGTGTTTTAATTTAAATTTAAATCTTTTTCTGAATTCTTACTAAGTGGACAGGAGTAGGGATAAGTGTTTTCTAAGGCTATAGCACCTTTGTATTAGTTTCTAAATGGAGACATGAGCCAGTTACAGCATAGTAGGGAATGGGACAGAATCAAGGAGGCTTCCCCGTGTTATTCCAGGGTTAAGAGCTGTGTGGATGACTGGTAAGCAAGCTCATTAAATTTTAGCTTCTAATAAGGGGATTTGGGAAATGAAAGAGACCATCATTTGATTTTCTCATAGAAATCCAGTTTCCCACTACAGCTGTTAGGGAAAGAAAATGTAAGGAAATGATTCCTTAATGGTGACACTGACAAACAGTGTCCTGATACAGGAGCAGTGGCGTCTGTAAGAGGTCCGCCGGTGCCTAAAACATGTGCACAGGCATGTCTCTCCAGCGTGCCTGTGTGTTCCCATTCAGCTTTGTGTTCCCATTGATTGCTTGGCTTATAACCAACTGTGAATTTTTTTTTTTTTTTTTTATCCAAGGCTTCCCATCAAACAGGTCTCAAAAGTCCCGGCTGGTAGATGTCCTGAAACAGCAAATATGAAAGGTTTTTGCTCCCCCCAGTGACACTGTCTTTATTCCGCCAATGCCTACCACCCCCGAGCTAGGTATTCCAGGAAAGAGAGTTTTAAAATAGTTTCCTTTTCATTCAGAATGTCCCCTGTTATTTAACCATCCTTTTTAAGCACCTGTAACGTGACCTGAGACCCCCACAACTAGGGGTCATATCACTCCCTTTTAAAAAATCTTCCATGGCTTCCCATTGTTGCTATTATTAACACCTCCCTGCCACCATCACACAGTGAGGGCAGTATTGAAACTCTTCCTCAGAGCCTATGAGGCCTAGATCAAGGATCAAAAACTGCAGCCCACGGGCCCCCATGCAAAAGCAGCTTGCTTTTATAAATAACGTTTATTGGAACACAGCCGCATTCATTCATCTACATACATTCATGGCTGTTTTTGTGCTACAAGGACAGAAGTGAATAGTTGTCACGGAGATCATATGGCCTGCAAAACTAAAAATATTCATATACTGGACCTTTACCAAAAAAGTCTGCTGGACCTGCCTTAGGTGATCTGGTGGCTTCCTTTCTTTCTGACTCCCATTTTTATTTTTTTTATCCTTGTTGACTCCCCTTTAGTCTTGCTGCTATTCTTCCTGCCCCCGAACACACCAGAGCCATTTCCTCCCCAGAACCTTTGCACGGGATGTGGCTTCTGTTTGGGATGCTGTCGCCCAGAACGTCACCTGCCATGTCCTCACCAAGGTCTCAGCCTGCAGGTGCCTAGGAGATGCTTTTCCTAACTCTCCTCCAGCCCATGCTAAAGTAATCTCCACCCCGGTTAGGTCCTGTTTCTTCCTAGTATTCTTCAGTCACTGACGCCAGTTATTGTTTTGTTCATGTGTTTTTTACTTGCAACTCCTCATCACAATATAAGGACCTTGACTGCAAAAACTTGGTCTGTTTGGTTCTACTCTGAATCCTTAGGTCTCTGAACAGTGACCGGTATGTAGTAAGTGCTCAGTGTTTCCCTGTGGATGGGATGAATGCTTGAATGAATGAATCTGTTTTGGACTAAGATATACTCCCTACTATCAATAAACATTTTAGAAGGGTAAAGGGCTGTATAAATTAATATATATGAAAAATGCAACAATAAAACCATAAGAAAGTAGATTTATCACAAAAATAATCTGGAGAGAGATCAATCTTGCTGGAAGAGTATGGCCAGGAAGACTGCACAGAGGAAGCTAATCTCCAAGGGTGACCGAGCATTGTTAAACATTAAAAATTCCTTCTGAAGTGAAGGAAATGATTTGGGAAGTTATTTATTGAAATTGATTACCAATGAATATATAAAAATGTCCAATATATCATTTTCCATCTTCAGAAAAGATGAAAACAAATAATAACAGTACACAGTGAAGGTGTGGGATAGAAAATGGATATTCTTGTGAATTACAAATGGATTTCTAAACTGATCAAATCTTTTAAAGAGGGTAGTTTTATGCTATATATCAAGAGCCTTTAGAATATGAACAACTTTTGACCGAATAGTTCTATTTCTAGAAATTTAGGAAAAGTAAGAAATTAGAAACATTTGGAGGTACCAGAGAGTTTACCACAATGTAAATGGCTCACCAAAGAGAAGTGGTTAAACGTATTATAGAACTTTCATACGATATACCACCTAGAATTGTTAAAAGTGATGGTGCAAAACATAGAGCCTGTAATGCCAATCGTTGAACCTTCTGTGAGTATCAGTCACTAGGCTGAACACTTTACATATATTATTTCATTGAAACTCCACACTAAACTCTAAATAGAGATGAACATACCCTAGTTACAAATGAGGAAACAGGCTTATGGAGGTTAGGCAACTTTTATGAAGTCCCAGAGCCAGCAAGGGACAAGATAGTTTCTCATCAGGACCTATCGCACTTAAATGCCATGCCCTGGGATGTGGACAGTGAAAATAAAAATGATCATTTCTTTTACCCTGGACAAGTTACTTGATCTTTCTGTGTTTCAGTTTTCTTATCCATAAAATGAGGATGACAATAGCATTTATCTCACATGATTGCCAGGAGGATTGAATGAATTCATCACGTGCATGCGTGTATCCATATAAAGTGTACATATACATATGTGTGTATGTATATGTAGGTACCAGGCACTGTTGTATATTCTGAGGAAGCAGCGGCATGCAAAAGGGATTCTCTAGGCTTCCAGTGGAAGAAAGACGGGCTTTAAATGAATAAATGAAAAATAGAATGTCAGACTGTGGAAAATAATATGGAAAATGTGAACAGGAGAGGAGGTACCAGAATGGGGGCTGGCAGCCTGCAGTTGTTAATGGGTGTTCAGAGAAGGCGACCTGGGAACAAAGTCACAAAGAAGAAAACCATGAGGAGGTCTATGAGAGTATTCCAGGTAGCGGGACCAGCATGTACAAAGGTCCTGCGGCAGAAGCATGTCAAGAATGTTTGAGAAATGACACATGCAAACAAGGAGGAGCATAGCAGGAGATGAGCAAGGATGACAGGGCACAGGGCACCAGCAGTCAGACTGGAGGAGATGGGGGCCTTTAGAGGATTTGTATGGGGGCACAAAATGATCCAAATTAGATTTTGGGAGAGTCAATCTGACATGCATTAATTCCATTAAAGTACTCAAAACAGTGCCTGGTGCATAGTACATGGTCAATGAAGATTAGATATTTCTATTTGAAGTATTAACATCATCATCGTCTAGCCTGAGTACCTTTTCCAAAATTTCTTCAGACATTTTATATATAGAGAGAAAAATCTTCACCTTCCCTCAGCCCCTTACACACTTGTGATTATGCCATTTCTCCACTGCTAGAGATAAGCCAGTTTGTGCTGGAAAACACAGGGAAACTGAATTCTAGTTCCAACCCTGCCCTTGCACCCAACCTGGAAATAGTTAAAACCTGAGTAGAAAGCTGGGCACACCGAGTGGCTCATGCCTGAGATCTCAGCTCCTCAGGAGGTTGAGGCAGGAGGATCACTTGAGCCCAGGAGTATGAGACCAGCCTGGGCAACATACTGAGGTCTGATGTCAATTAAAAAAAAATAATAATAATAATACAAAAAAACTAAGTGGGCAGACGGGGAATTGGAACTTCCACATGTAATTATACAATAATATAAATACAGTATCTAGTAAGAGCATGGACACATGAAAGTGCTCTTACTAAATAGAACATCTTTTGAAGTGCACGTATCTGTGCAGCTCTGATTCAACAATAGCACTTTTGCGTTTAAAGTATTGCATTGATGAGATCATTGCTTCAGCGATCATTGCAACCACCTCACAAGATTTCTCCTTTGGTACTTTTAAAGTAAAATTTAATCAAGTAGCTGATAATGAAAGAATGGTTCCATATTCATAGCCTTATTTTCCAGTAATTTTGTGGATGTATCCAGTTTACTGTTTTTGACAGTTTCCAATTTCAAACATTCATTCATTCATCCCACTAACATTCACTGAAATCCAGCTTTGTCCCAGGTATATTTCTAGGTGCTGGGGATAGAAAGAGAACATGATAAATCCCCTGCCCTCATGGAGATTGCATTTTGTATAAAAGTGAAACAATATGCAAGTGAACAAATAGAGAATAAAAGGAAGACATGGGGGAGATAGAGAAGGGCAGTCTGGATTAGACCCTGCAGGAGCATCTGTTTTACATGTGATGGTCAGGGAGGGCTTCTCGGAGGAGTTGCCTTCTGAGCAGAAACCTGCATGAAATGAGATAATGAAGCAAATAGCAAGGGCAAAGGTACTCAGGGGAGACAGTGATTGGTTTGAGAAGTAGAAGCTGGAGTGTGGAGGATGCAGGTAGGAGATGGGATGGGGGTAGCTGTGAGCTGTTCGTGTGGGGCTTTGGAATCTAGTCTAAGTAAGCATGAGAAATAACAGGAGGCTTTAGGGCCTGGTGTGTGTTTTGGAAAGACCACTTGGATGGCTGACAAGGAGGAAACTGTAGAGAGGCAAGAGGAGGCTCAGAAAGGCCAGATAGAAATTTCCTAAGTCCCTGCACATTTAATAGAGCTTCTGAAATTACATCCTTTACACCATCCACAGAAGGGGGAGGGAAACGAAAATGATTTACTTACAGAATAAGCATATTTATTTTGTAAGTAAATCATTTTACTTAAATTACATAAAGCAATTTGCATGTGTTCCTACTTTTGGGGAACTCATTTTATCAAATCAATTATGTAGGCAAGGTTCTACAACTTGTAGGAAGCAGGCAAATCCTACAGGCAATGTCCCTGGGCTACGGATTCCAATTTTTTCCTCCCTTCTTCTGAAAAGATGTGGCTATTTTGGGTCTCACTCACCTGCCCAGTGGCCATCTGAGATAGTTTCCAGACAGCAAATAAGCCTCCTAGGCTTTCTTTCATCCTCATTCATTCATCACATTTTATAAAGCACCTTTATGTGTCCAGATGCTGTGAAGCAGGACCAAAAGGTAGGGCCGTGCCAGGTGTATCCTTCATAATGCCCAGGGCTGCTGTTCACATAGGCTGTGATGAGAATGCCACTCATGGTGTTGGACAGAATGTCACTTGCACTTTGGGGATAGAGGTGCCCAAAATACGGTATTTTAAGTTCACCAGGCACCCAGGTTATAGGGATTGCACCTGTCTTGGCTTCCCAATGAGTTCGTTTGTTTAGTAGCATCTTTTAAGTAAATACCAAAAGTGGCTGGACCGACAGAAGGGTACATTTCCAAAAATTCAAAACCTCCAAACCTGTCTCCTCCTCGACAGGCCTCCAGCAGTATTTTCTGGAGACCCATCAAAAGCACTTCAGATCAAAGCAGGTAATAGAGGTGAGCTGTAGCTAGGGCTGATTTGAGATTCCACATGCATCCCTGAACACCATCTGGGTCTCTGCTAAAGCATCTGCAGGCTCTCCTTAAAGCTCGGGGCCCTCACACCGAGAGCAAGATGAGATATATGGTCTAGGAGAAGCCAGCAGATGGCGAATTCCCTGACTTCTCACGAGGTTAAGAGTGTCAACTTAACATCACTGTGGAAGGAGGGGGAAAGCTGCTATCTAGTCCTCAATTATTCCTGTGTGTGTGTGTGTGTGTGCGTGCACGCGCGTGTTTATTTCTGATGTGGTCCTCATTTTCTCATCCTATGCCTTCTTGTACCTTCTATTGCAAAAAAAAAATGATCTATTCAGTCAGTTGTTCATTAATTCACTCATTGTGTATTTACAAATATCATCTTTGTATGGCACTGTCGAGGCCTTGGGGACAGTGAGCAAGATTGACAAGGTTAGTGCCTTCATGAAACTTACATATTAGTGAGAGAAAGCAATTGACAAATAATTCAGATAGTGACATGTCCTTTATAAGAGAGTAAAACAGGTGAGTGGGAATAGAGAATGACTGGAGAGAGCAGTGCGACTTCAGATTTGGCAGTCACCAAAGGCTCCAGTGAGGAGGTGACACACCAGCAGAATTAGTGGTGCAAAGGAGCCAGAAGGCAGACATGATCAGTCGAACACATTGACATTGATCTGCTAGATACTTCCTTTTCCTCCCACTTCTCTCTTTTCTTCCTTTTATTTCTGTTTCTTTTTTTTTATGTCAAATACTTGTTTAACCTCTGTACTATGGGGTAAAAGAGTTTAAGAACCAAATTTCCCGTTCTCATGGTGCTTCCATTCTAGTGCAAGAGGCAGATACTGAATAGACTGGCAAGTGAGAATATGATAGAATATCAGTTGCTTAAATGCTGTGATGTGATCGGAGTGGTCAAGGGAGGCCGCGCTGGGGGCGCACTTGAGCAGAGGACAGAGCGAGGGAAGGAGCTGTGAAAACTGGGGCTGGGAGTGGGGAAGAGTGCCCAGGCAAAGGCCAGCAAAGGCAAGGGTGGGCAGACGCCGAGGCAGGGCTAGGACTGGCCCAGGGAAGAGCAAGGAGGCTCCTGTGTCTGCAGTGGACAGGCAGGATGGAGTCTGAGGGGGCGTAGGAGCCGGATCATTTGACACCCCATAGGCCGTGTGGGGAAATTTCAATTTTAACCTACATTTTGTGGGAATGACATGACCTGACTTAACATTTTAAAAAGACCCCTGTGATCGTGAGGAGAATGGACCCTAGGGATAAAAGTGGAAGAAGGGAGACGGGTCAGGACACTGTCCAGCAACCCAGACAAGAGACCATGGTGGCCTGAGCTAGAGGGAGAGCAGTGGAGGTGCTGAACAGTGGCTCACGCCTGTAATCCCAGCACTCTGGGAGGCCAAGGATCCAGTAGGCGATCACTTGAGGCCGGAAGTTTAAGACCAGCCTAAGCAACATAGCAAGACCTCATCTCTACAAAAATAAAATAAAATTAGCCAGCATGATGGTGCTGCATGCCTGTAGTCCCAGCTGCTTGGGAGGCTGAGGCAGGAGGATCTCTTGAGCCCAGGAGTTAGAGGTTACAGTGAGCTGTAATCACACCATTGCACTCTGATCTGAGCAACAGAGAGAGACCCTGTGTCTAGTTAAAATAAATAAATAAAAAATCTTGCAACGAGAAAAACCTTAAAAATTCAGAAGATTAAGGAGATCATTATTAAAATGATATGCTTATTGTTTGCTTATTTGTTTGTTTGTTGCAAACTTTTAAAAATGTAAAAGCTATTCTTAGCTTGCAGGCCATACTGAAACAGGCCATTGGGCAGATTTAGCCCATGAGCCGTAGTTTGCTGACACCTGCAGTCCAGTAGACTGTTCAGTGATCTTCTATTACCAGGATTGGATATATCAGTTTTATACATCAATTGCTGGGGCCTTGTGTATATGAAGGGTATGATGTTTCTGTGCATTAGATGGTGGACACAATAAGGCTTCTGATCCAGGACTCCCTTGTTTCTTGGTGTGAGTCATGTTTTGTTTGTATCCATGAAGATGAGATCTTAAAGTATATTGTTTGCTGGAACTATGGATAGTGTTAGAAATTAGAATTGTGACTTCCAACGAATAGATCCTATGGTGCTGGCAGATACCAGAGATACAAGAAGGTTGGCCCAGGAAGCAGCATTGTCCCTAGTTGACGAGGACAATCATAAATGAAAAAAATGGGCGACCAACCCTTTATTATATTTGAGGCAGTAAGGCTCTCCTTTCTCTTCCTATTTCCCAATCCCCCAAACAGAGAGGAAGGGAAGGCACCATTCTTAGAAGACCAAAAGGACAACTTTCCCTTGGCCGTAGAATGAGGATATTTGTCTCCTGGTGAGCAGTGATCTTTGCATGCAAATCAGAAACTTCTTTGGATCTCAGGATTCTGTTCTTCAGTCATTAATCCCTAACATATTTCAGATAAAGAGCACAGAGCTGGGGAGGAGCTTAGTGGGGAGCAGATACAACAAAACATCTGGATGGATGTTGGTGTCCGGATGTGTATTAGTCAGTATGGGCTGGATCATGCATAGGGATGATGCAGGAAGAGAAAAATCCCCACATCCCAGTGGCTGGTGACAAAGTTGGATGAAAGTTGGGCAGCCCTTTTCTATCTTCTAGCCATGCTATCCGGACCACATCGCTTCTGAGGTTGCGGGAGCAGAGGAGGGGCGAGAAAATGCTTCGGAGAGGTAGAGGAGCACATGCTTTGGTCTGCCATGGCGAATGTTGCCACCAGCAACCTGTCCTTTGATAGCGTAGTCAGATGCAGCTTGCATATCCCACCCAATTGTCCAGCATTCTCCCCAGCAAAGAAATATCTCCAACCCCTACAACAGAGCAACGAAACTTTCTTTAAAATATTTTTTATCAGCTAGCATGAAAAAGGTCTCTTGCTTGTGAGCATTGGTTTACAAGTGTCTCAAAGTTGTCCTTCGTAAGACAACATAAAGTAAGACTTTTTCACCCTCAGAACAATTATAAAATTATAAAAGACACATTGTGACCTTTATTTGTGCTTCTGAAAATACTACTGGCAATTCTTTATTTAATGAGGTGTATTTCAAATGGGCTAGACACAGATACTTCCTGACAGCACAGAAGGTTTCTCCATGATGAAAAAGTAAGCATTTGTGTCAATAGTGAAATAATCAATAATTGATTTTGGTGGATTAAAAATGAACCAGTGCTGACTTGAGATGTGAATTTGTCTTTCCAGAGGGCTACAAGCATGAATATAATGATGCGTAGATATCAAGATAAATATAGTTAATGAGAGCACAGGGCACGGATACAGAGTTGTACATCTTTTCCTTAAATCTTCATATATTCCTCTTGAATTTCCACTCATAGCTATTTCAACTGGAAGAGACCGTAGTTATAATCTAGTCCAGCTTTTTTATTCTACAGCTCTGAGAACAGAGACTCAGATTTCAGTGACCTTCCTAGAACCCATTATCAGTGGCAGCATCTGATTTCATTTAATGGGACATATGTAAATTGTTTCCCATAATGCATTGAGACCACCTGGATATCTTTACATATGGGCTTTCCCATTATTTTTGGAAGTCTTTCTTGATTTTTTTTTATTGTAAAATTAATGTTTGCCATACAAAATTTAACACTATGAATTTTAAACATCCTTTTGTTAGTCTCTTTCTTTTTACGAAACTACAATACGTTCATCTCACACAGTTATTGTGTGTCCCCAAAGAGGATCAGAGAACCACCTGATGATATATCATGGATGTCTTTTTACACTTGAGTCTCTGTCTGCCGAATGAGTGGTGAGAAACCATGGTCCTCGAAACATTAGCGTTCAGTTTTTGCATTAGCACCTGGTCTGTGAGTTGCAGCAGTAGGAGCTTATCTCTGCTCTTATATTCAGAGCTTGACACAGGGACATCTGTGCCTGTTTCAGTATCCAAAGAAAGATGTCGACTGTATGGCTAGCAAAACATTGCATAAAGTGTTCTGGTGACATATTTTACAGCCCTAAGTGTTTTACAGCCTTACGGTAGAGAAGTGACTGTCAGAAGGACAGATAAGATTAACTGAAGTGGAATCTTAGCCTCCTGTAGTTCAGGTGGGCTAGTGACATCCTGAACCCATGCAACCCTAAATAAGGCTGTCACTTGCTGCAGTTTCAGAAACACAGACTTGAACGTTGGGTTTTCAGACCAGCATGTACATGGTTTTGGGGTCTCTAGAGAGGTAATAAAGGCTATTGAGTTCCTTTGAAAGTCGCTCTCTTTTTTAAGTGCTATAGTTGTATATTTTATTGACTTTCCTATCACCTTAGCAACAATTCAGCCAAACAGGTCATTTAGCAGCATTCATGGAAAATACCTGGGCGATTGAAGTTTGTACTGATTGAAGTTTATACCAAAGCCATGGAACTGCCTAGAAGTGTTGCCATAATAGAGATACAGTTTCTGTCTTCAGGATAGGAATCCATTTCATGGCTAAATTGTTCAAAAGGCGCACAGTGGCACCATGATTTTTATGCTTCTTATTGTTTGTTTTTTTTCCAGTGAATACTTAAAAATCAATTTATTTTTATTCTGGTGTATACCAGGGGTATAGTGTTTGTTAGGATGAAAAAGCTATTTTAATTTAGTGGGAAATGGATTTTCTTTATCACAGAGAAATGTAGAATAAATGAGACACACCAAATAAAATTCTTGTTCTTGATCCCAGAGGTTGAGGTGGCGAGATGGGGCTGGCAGAAGGACAAGTTTAGAATTTGATAATTCTGTTTGAATTTCTCCTTAGAGCTCTTAGTTGTCAATAAAAGCTCTTGGTAAGCAACACAAATGACCCAGTTATGCCTGTCCTGTTGAACTGGGTATTCAGAGTACAGTGAAATGGAGTTAAAGGACCAGGGCTCTGACAGGCTCTGCAGTGTCTCCCTGGGTGCCATATAGCCATCTGCTTTTTCTCTGGGCATCAGTTTCCCCATCCATAAAATGGATTTTAAAATTACCTTAAGTCTATGACTTAAGAATTTAAGTGAACTGTGAAAGTATCTTATAGTTTTCCCATATCATCTCAACCAAGGTTTCTTATAGGTGCCCATATAGTGTCTCTGGGAAAAATTCATGTTTAATTGAATCAATGAATAGACCCATTCATTCAAAAGCCACATCTGAAATTTCTTTTGTACAGTTATTTTATTGACATTGCATGCACTACTTCAGCCAAGACATGCGTGATTTTCTTACTACAATTTTTTGGGGTGTGTGTGTATGTGCGAGAGAGACAGAACATGCACACAAGTGCCAGTGTCCACCAGTGCAACTTCATTCAGGTTCCTTTTTGCCACTCTTTGATCCTGCCACACTGGCCTTAATCCTTAATTACTTGCCCATGTTTTGTCCGGCCATCAAGTCTTTGCATATGTTAAAAATCACAGGTATATTCACATTATATTACATGTGTTGCAGCTATCTCAGAATATCATTTATGCTCATCATTACTTTAAAATTACACTGGTTATTAAACCTGCTGCCTTGATCTTATTATTTAAGACATCAATAGAGAAGCATGCATACATAACAATGTCACAATTTTTAAAGTATTTTGATGACTGTATTTCAATATATCTGGCTTTCTTTATAATGCTATTATATCTTATATGCCTAAAGCCATTAATTATTCTGAGAAGGGGTCCACAGGTTTCACCAGACTTCCAATGAGGTCTTTGGCATCCAAAACCTTAAGAACCTCTACATTAGACTGTAAGTGAGAAAGGCAGAGGTTGCATCTGGTTCTGCTCATAGAGGTTCTTGGGTAGACTTCGGGTACTAAATAAATATATGTTGAATGAATAAGTGCAAAAAGACAAGGTTGAAAAAGATAACCCGTCATTCAGAAATCTAGTTACTTGTTATAATCTGCTGAGATTCAGTGCTTGGAAGAAAAGGCACTTCAAATCTTGTATATATTTAAAATATTTTGGGCTGCAAATAACAGAAACCTGATTCAGGGCAGCTTGAATACCAAGGATATGTGTGCTCTCACACACAGGAAGTCCAGGGTTGGGGTGCTGTTGGTCATTGTCTTCAGAGTCGTCCAGAACCCAAGTTCTTCCCATGCCTCTATACTGCTGTCCTCAGAGTTAGGCTCAAAAGGTGCTGCCAGTTGCAACTGGGGCCATGTTTTTGTTTCTGTCCAGTAGGAAGGAGAGAGACCCTCACTCCCAATCATGGGAGATACATTCTTCCATTCAGTCTCCTTCAGCTAAATTAGAACAAAATCACTCCCTGGACTGATAACACATGGCATTACCCTGACAAGTACTAATTGGGTAAGACTAATCAGCATTCATCTCTGCAGCTGAGGAGAGGAAGAGTGAAAAATAAACAATCAATAAACCATGCTTAAAAAAAGGAAGAGAGACATGTTGGGTAGGCAATGAGCAGAGTGAATGACACATATCTTTCAGGAAGGCTCATCAGAGGACACATTAGCAGGAAAGAAATGTTATTCTGTTTGTTAAACGCTTATCTTTGGAAAAGAGGGAAAGGAGAGAGTGTAAAAATAATAGGGTAACGTCTATGGGCAGCCCTGCTCTGGATGCCTTTGGAAGGGAACTTCACACAGGACAGGCAGGGGAATCAGCGGCATCGCATCCCCCGAGTCATGTGACACTTGGTGAGTCAGGTTTTACACGCTGTGAAATAAAAGATACAAAATGAACACCAGGGTTTGACACAGTTCTTTTCTGTTTTGTCATGTTTTATTCCTCATATTAATTTAGTATCCATCTTCCCGATTATCATCTACAGAGGAGATGAAAAAGAAAGAACTGAAAGTCACAGTGGTTCTCTTTGTAATTACTTACAGATTCATATGCCTACCACCAAAAGGAGCGATGCTATCTCACAGAGGAAACAATTCACATCTCTCCCGTGCTCTCCCCTGTGTCCAGGCTTTCAGCATCAGGGACTACTCAGGCGTAATTAGCCTTCCATTGATTTCCTGCAAATTTGGCTCTTGGAATAGAAATCTTTATGAATCTGTGATTGTAGTTAATTTGCCTGTGACTGTTTCATAATAAAGAAAGTTATTTCAGAAGAAATTACTTTTTTATAAGTTAGAATTCTCTAAGGAAGGCTGTTAGTCAATGAGGAATTCTTTGAAGCTTGCAAGTTTTGTGCTTTGATGTTTCTTATGTAAAATCGGGAGATCCTACCATCACTACCACCTATTAGTAACGCTTCTAGCCATTTATACTACTTCTAAAGGCTTGCCGGCATATAGGATATGAGTTAGAAAGTTAAGCTTTTGAAAGTCGTGGGTTATTCTGGTAAGCAAAGCATCTACTGTCAAAAGGGGGGAGATTTTGTGAACTCATTATACTGGAGAACTGGGACATAAAATCACAGGCATCTGATTTTCTATAAATCTGTGATACAGACTTTACCTGAAAAAGAAATTATGTCCAGTTAGAAACACCATTGAATATTGCGCTAAGGCCCAGATACATGCCTTTCAATCAAACTTGTCTATTTTTAATTGGTTCAACAGAGCTTAGATTTCTTTCCCAAAGAGCTGGACACGCACGTGGTCAAGTGTAAATCTTTACTTATTTAATGAAAAAAATCAGTCTCTCAAATCAGCTGTCTAATCCACATGCCTGAGGCTGTTTTGTAACCTAAGAGAATGAAGGTTATCACTAGTTGATATGATATGTCACTTATTGAAAGTTCTTGTTGTTACTGTTGTTTTCTTAGTGACCCCAGCCTCCAAATTTCTACTATTTTATGATATGTGATCAAGACCTCTGTTGGGCCACAAATAGCAGTGGGAATTCCAAGGGTTATTGTTCTAGGTTTTATTACCTCCCAGAGACAGATGTGTCAGTTAAATTTCCAAAACAGCAGCTCACAGAGAGATGGTGTGTTATATTTATTTCTACAGCACTGTCACCTTCAAATGTACCATGTGACTTATATGCTTATCTTACTAATTGTTCCTCTCCCTTCCCTAGAATACAGGGTCTAGGATTATAGGCTCTTTTTCTGTTTCCCCTCTACTGTTATATTTGTCATAGGTCTCAGTCAAGTAGGGAGGTAGAACTCAAGTTAATATGATACTACGAAAAAAATTAAACTTTGCAAGTAATTTAAAAAATATATTTAATGAATACCTGTTTAAGATTTTATTATATAGGTCCTTGTTAATCAGGACATTAGGAAGATCTTAAAAATCAATTCCAAGAAGAAATCAAAGCAGCACAAATTTATATGGAATAAAAAGTTGAAATGAATATGCAAATAGACATAAAATTGGCTGTTGCCATGCGATGAGAGACATATAAGTCAATTGGATATCCTATATATACTGGGAAAATTTTATCTGTCGGTATATAAGATCTATTTTGTGTTACTGTAAGTTAACTACAAGTTGCGCAGTTGTAAAATAGCTCAAAAGGTAACGAAAGGCCAGATCAGATAAGTTAGAAGGGCTTATTCTAAAAAAGGAATAATTTTCCATTAGAGATATCAGTAATTATTTTGCTTATTACCGATTTTCTTACAGTCTTCCTCCTTTGAACCAAAAATAATGTCAAAAAAAATTTGTAATCATAAAATAAGGCTGGTCTCATTAGGCTTAGCTTAGTTATTTGCATAGGTGCAACAATTGTTAATTTACCATCTAGGATAGCTTAAGTTTGCTTCACTGGAATTACTCATAAGGAATATCGGATTGGAGTTTTATTTTTTATTTTTATTTTTTTGAGAGATGAGATCTTTCTGTGTTGTCCAGGCTGGTCTTGGACTCCTGTGCTCAAGGGTTCTTCCTACCTTAGCCTCCTAAAGTGTTGGGATTATACCCATGAGCCACTGCACCTGACCATATTAGACTTTGGAAGGCTCTGTCATTTGCCATCCTGAGGCTAGAAGGCCAGGCTTAAGAAACTCCACCATATTTTTTCTGCATTATCTATAAATCTCGGCAAGTTTCTCCCTTGTCAAGGTTCTCAAATAACTCTAGTATTCTTGGCCTACTAGAAAGTGACATTCGTTACCTATAATGCTAAAACCCTGTAAAGCCAGGTACTAGGCAAATTTTCTTGCAAGGGCTCCATAAAAGTCTTAAATGTGGTTTGCTGTATCTGATTAAATGAATATCACCCTCAAATATGATGTACTAGGCAAAGATTTAGTTGTATGACCAATATTGTCTAATATATTGTGGTAAAAAAGTACAGACTCTTGTTGAAACCATGCAAATAACTATACTGTCATGTAAAGTAAGGGGATGTAATAAGAGTTTCTGAATTGTGGGTGGAAGAGTCAGTAAAAAAATAAAAATTGCACCCCCATGGCTCTATATGCCACCCAGCAAACCATGCCCTGGTTCGGTACCACATCTGCAGACCAGCACTCTGCCATAGACCTGCTAGCCATGAGCCACCACCCCACCACCTGCCACCATTAAACTTGAACCTGGGTGAACGCCTGCAGCCCTGACACCCACAGCCACCGCCTGGATAGCCTCACCCAGCATCTACTGCCACCACTGCAGGGAGAACCACGCAGATCAATTTTCTGCAATGCCCACCTCTGTGGAGAGGGACTCACCCAGCCCCCTGCCCAAGGTTTCAACAGCAGCCTGGGAACTAACCCACAACTCCACATGAAGATCCTCTAGCACCCAGCTTGGACTGTGACAACCACAGGGAAATGGAACAATGCAGAACAGCTACATTACAGGCCCTCAGTGCATCTACCCTTCGCCTGCTAGATCAATATTCCAGAATAGGACACAAATGCACCATCTAGGGACCTCCTCCTTCTTCTCACTAAACAGGAACGTTCCCAGAAAAGGAGAACAGGTACTCCACAATCCTCTCTGCCTAGAGCTGAGAGAAGAGGTTTCAGATGAGAAGAAAATAGCAAAAGAACTATACCACATGAAAAAATAAGCTAGTTGGACACCCCCAAAGTATCATAATAGATCTACAGCAACAGGCCACAACAAAAAGGAAATTGTCAAAATGTCAGAAGTGGAATTTAGAATATGGGATGGCAAGTAAGATGAATGAGACTGAAGAGAAAGTTGAAAACTTACACAATGAAGCAAAAAAAAAAAGTACTTCAGAATATGAATGAAAAAAATGAAAAAGTTGCTAAAGAGATAGACAGCATAAGAAAGGATGTAACAGAACTTTAAAAAATGAAAGAGTCATTTAGGGAATTTCAAAATACAGTGGAAAGCTTCAACAACAGGCTAAACCAAGCAGAAGAAAGAATTTCAGAGCTTGAAGACAAGGCTTTTGAACAAACCCAGTCAGTCAAAGATGCAGAAAAAATAATAAACAGAGAAATATGAAACTATGTTAAGAGAGCTATTATACAAATTGTAGGTATCCTTGAGGGAGAAGAAGAAAAAGCAAAAAGCATGGAAAACCTATTTAAGGAAATTGTTGAGGAAAACTTTCCTGGTTCCACAAGATATTCAGATAACCAGATACAAGATGATCACTGAACACTGCAAAGATTCATAATAAATAAAATATCTTGAATACAAAAAGACATCAACCCAGCCAAGGTCAAAAGGAGAAAATTATACAAGCTGCACGATGAGAGCAAAAACTAACTTAAAAAGGAAAATCCATCAGACTAACGGCAGAATTCTCACCAGAGTCCATACAAGCCAGAAGGGATTTGGGCTCCAATTGTAATCTTCTTAAATGGAAAAACTGCCGGACAAGAATTCTGAATCCTGCAAAACTAAGTTTCATAAATGATGGAGAAAGAAAAACTATCCCAGACAAGAAAATACTAAGAGAATTTGTTACTACTAGACTTGCCCTGCAGGAAAAGCTCAAAAGTGCACTATATATGGAATAGAACAGTAGATACTCACCTGTGTAAAAACACCCCAAAGTTATAAAACAGTAGCACAATAGGGAAAACAGAACAAGAAGGTATCATTCAACATGATGAACAGAACAATATCCTACACACCAATGCTAATATTAAATGTGAACAGTCTTAATGCTCTAATTAAAAGATACAGACTGGCTGAATGGATGAAAAATCTCAACCCAAGTACATGCTATCTTGAAGAAATCCATCTAACTCAGAAGGACTTGCACAGACTCAGGTTACACGGATGGAAAAAAAATCTTCCATGCAAATGGAAATCAAAAGCGAGCAGGTATAGCCATTCTCATATCAGACAAAACAGACTTTTAATCAACAATGGTTAAAAAAAAGACAAATATGGTCATTATATAATGATAAAGGGAGCAATTCAGCAAGAAGGCACAACAATCCTAAATATATATGCACCTAACACTGAAACTCTCAGATTCATTAAACAAATTCTACTAGATTTAAGCAAAGAAATAAACAGTAGCATCATAACTGCTAGGGACTTCAACACCCTACTGACAAAACTGGACAGATCATCAAAGCAGAAAATCAACAAAGAAATACTGGACTTAAATGGGACCTCAGAACAAATGAAACTAATAGACATTTACAGAACACTCTACTCCAAAACTACAGAATATGCCTTCTTCTCATCAGCACCTAGGACATCTTCTAAGATTCATCATATCTTAGGACACAAAACAAGTCTCAGCAAATTTAGAAAAATCTAAATCATACTATGTACTATATCTACTCAGAACACAGTGAAATAAAACTAGATATCAATTCCAAGAGAAACTCTTAAATCCACACAAAGTCATGAAAATTAAACAATCAATTGCTGAACAGTTCTTGGTCAATGATGAAATTAAGATGGAAATCAAAAGATTCTTCAAACTGAGTGATAAAGGGGACACAAGCTTTCAAAATCTATGGGATATTGCAAAAGTAGTCCTAGTGGGAAAGTTTATGACCTTAAATGCCTACATTAAAGAGACAGAAAAATTACAAATTAACAACCTAAGGTCATATCTCAAGGAATGAGAAAAGGAACAGCAAACCAAACCCAAAACCAGCAGAAGAAAAGAAATAACAAAGGTCAGAGAACAACTAAGTGAAATGGAAAATAAAAACACAGTACAAAGGATCAATGAAACACAGAGTTGGTTCTTTGAGAAGATTAACAAAATCGATAGAACAGTAGCTAGATTAACCAGAAATAGAAGAAAAAACACTCAAATAACCTCAATTAGAAATGAAAAATGAGACATTGCAACTGATACCACAGAAATATAAAATATCATCCATAAATACTATGGAAACCTGTATACATACAAATTAGAAAACCTAGAGGTAATGGACAAGTTGCTAGAAACATACAATCTCCTGAGCTTGAATCAGGAAGAAATAGAAATCCTGAACAGACTAATAATGAGCAGTAAGTTTGAGGCAGTAATAATAAATCTCTCAACAAAAGAAAAAGCCCTGGACCAGATAATTCACAGCCACATTCTACCATATCTACATGGAAGAACTGGCACCTGTCCTACAGAAATTATTTCACAACATTGAGAAGGAAGGAATCCTCACTAACTCATTCTACAAAGTCAGTATCATCTTGATACTAAAGCCAGGAAAGGACATACCCAAAAAAGAAAACTACAGACCAATATCCCTTATGAAGATGGATGCAAAAATCTATAACAAAATACTAGCAAACCAAATTCAACAATATACCAAAAAGATAATTAACCATGATCATATGTTTCATCCCATGATTGCAAGGATGATTCAACATATGCACATTAATAAATGTGATTCATCACATAAACAGAAGCAAAAACAAAGACCACATGATCATCTCAATAGATGCAGAAAAAGCATTTGATAAAATCCAGCACACTTTCATGGTAAAAAGCCCTCAATAAATTAGGAATAGAAAGAACATACCTCAAAATTTTAAAAGCCATATATGATAAACCCATGACCAACATCATACTGAATGGGCAAGAGTTGAAAGCATTCTCCCTAAAAACTGGAACAAGACAATGGTGCACATTGTCACCAGTTCTATTCAACATAGAACTGGAAGTCCTAGCCAGAGCAATCAGGCAAGAGAACGAAATAAAGGATATCTAAATCTGTAAGAAGAGATGAAACTATCTATGTTTGCTGATGATAGATCTTGTATCTAGAAAAATCTAAAGATTCCTCCTGTAAAAGACAACTAGAACTGATAAATAAATTTAGCAAAATCACAGGTTACAAAACCAATGTATACAAATCAGTAGCATTTGTTTATACTAGTAAGAGTCAAGATGAGAGTCAAATGAAGTTCTCAATACCATTTACAATAGGTACAAAGAAAATAAAATACTTAGGAATATACTTAACCAAGGTGGTGAAAGATCTCTACAAGAAGAACTACAAGACACTGATGAAAGAAATCATAGATAACACAAACAAATGGAAAAACATCCCATGCTTACAGATTGGTAGAATCAGCATTGTTAAAATGCCAAACTGCCCAAAATGATTTACAGATTCAATGAAATTCCCATCAAAATATCAACATCTTATTTCACAGATCTAGAAAAAATAATCCTAAGCTTCACTGGGGGAAAAAAAGAGAGCCTGCATAGACAAAGCAATCCTAAGCAAAAAGAAGAAATATGGAAGCATCACATTAGCAGACTTCATGTTATACTACAGGCTATAGTTACCAAAACATCATGGTACTGGTATAAAAGTAGAGACATAGATGACTAGAACACAATAGAGAACCCAGAAATAAGACCATATTGCTACAACCAACTGATCTTTGACAAAGCACACAAAAACATACACTGGGGAATGGAAACCCTATTTAATAAATGGTGCTGTTAAAATTGGATAGCCACATGCAGAAGAATGAAGAGGACCGCTATCTCTCGCCATATATAAAAATTAATTCAAGATGGATTACAGATTTAAATGTAGTGCATGAAACCATAGAAGCTCTGGAAGAAAATGTAGGAAAAACTATTCTAATTATTGGCCTAAGCAAAGAATTTATGACTAAGACTCCATAGGCAAATATGGCAACCACAAACATAAATAAACGGGACTTAATTAAATTAAAAAGCTTCTTCACAACAAGGGAAATAATCAACAGAATAAACAGGCAACTTATAGAATGGGAGAAAATATCCATAAGCTATATATTCTACAAAGGACTAATATCCAGAATCTACAGAGAACTCAAACAAATCAGCAAGGAAAAAACAAACAGCCTCATCAAAAAGTGAGCAAAAGACATGAACAGAGTTTTTTTCAAAAGAAGATAGATAAATGACAAATAAACATATGAAAAATATTCAACATCACCAATCATCAGGGAAATGCAAATTAAAACCACAAGATACCACGTTACTCCTATCAGAGTGACCATTTTTAAAAAGTAAAAAAAAAAACAAAACAGATGCTGGCATGGATGCAGAAAAAAAGGAACACTTATACACTATTGGTGGGGCTGGAAGCTAGTACAACCTCTATGGAAAACAGTATGGAGATTCCTCAGAGAACTAAAAGTAGACTTACCATTCAATCCAGCAATCCCACGAATGCGGATCTACCCAAAGGAAAAGAAATTATTTTTTCAAAAAAATACTTGTACTTGAATGTTTATCACAGCACTATTCACAATTACAAAGATATGGAATCCACTTAAGTGCCCATCAATTCATGAGTGGAAGAAGAAAACATGGTATATATACCATAAAGTACTAATCAGCCATAAAAAGCAATGAAATAACATCTTTCACAGCAATTTGAATGGGACTGGAGACCATTATCCTAAGTGAAGTATCTCAGGAATGGAAAAACAAATACCCCATGTTCTCACTAATATGTGGGAGCTAACTGATAGGTACACACAGGCACAAAGAGATGTAAAGGGCATCGGAAACTAAGAAGGGGCTAGGTGGGAGGTGGGTGAGAGTTAAAAACTCACCTGTTGGGTACAGTGAACACTGTCTTGGCGATGGGCACCCTGAAAGCTCTGACTTTAGCAGTATACAGTGTATCCATGTGACAAAAACATTGGTACCACTTAATATTTTGAAATAAAACAGTAAAAATCAGATATCATTTGCAAATTTTTCATTTCACTTTACAAATGCAGAACCTTCCAAATTGTCATGAGTTATCAAGAGCTTAAGAAGAAAGAAAATGGCTTCCTTATCTAGTCAAAAAATAGGACATTAGGCTGACATCAACAATATTACATATAAATAATGTGATAACATTTCCTTCATTAGTTCATTCAATCCTAGGTAATTAATTCTTGTTCTATTGGACTTTGGGGTAGAAGTCTCGTGAAGCCATCTGATTTTTTATTTAAAAGAATTCTGGAAATTCTGGTATAGTCTGAAAGTTGTCCAAATGATACCATCCAAGGCTGATTGAATCCTTTCTCTCAGGTCCCTAAAAAGGTCTGTAGCTGATAGCAGAACCTTCAGGGGAGAGTCAGAATAAAATAAACGCTATCTGTAGATGACAGAGATTCAAAAAGGCTGTGGTTATTTTATTACTGGCAATTTTCAAATATGAAAGGTCTGATGAGAGTTCATTTCAAGAATAATGCAATTGACGAGGAAATTTGGTTGTTTCTGCATCATGCAAAACAAGACAATAAAGCCAATCAAAAAATGTTTTAGATAAAATGTCTGAGAATAATGAGTAAGGCTATTTTCAATAAAGAAAGAGGATACTACATGTAATTTATAAAAATGAATGAACATAATTTTTGTGAAAGAAAACAATCTTGGTACAAAACATATAATAATCCTGAGGCATGATATGCATAGCATACCAAGAACATAGCAAGAATGTCATATAAAGAGATTAAGCCTGCAGTAGGTCCTAAATATCTGCATTTTCATAAAACTCCATAGATAACACTGATGCACATTCCTTATTGAAATCTACTGACCTAGAAAATGTTGAATTTAAATTAAAGAAGTGAGGTTGTGACCAAGTAAGCCTTTTAAATAATAACCGAAATTATGAATAACACTATATCAGATATTAGCAAACTTTTTCTGTAAAAGGCCAATTAATAAATATTTCAGCCTTGTGGGGTATAAAGTCTATGTTACAACTACTCAACTCTGATATTATAGTGCAAAAGCAGCCACAGATAATACGTAAACAAATGGGGTTGTGTGTGTTCCAATAAAACTTTATAAAAACAGACAGTGGGCCATATTTGACCAATGCCTGTGCTATATTACTGTTGCCTAACATCATCAAAATATAACCAGGACTCTGACAAATAGAAACACGTCATGCACAGGGAGGGCACTGACAAGAACTTCCCGAAAGGCATATAATTTCTTCATATTTATATTAAAAACATTTCTTCTGTGTAAATTTTAATATCCAGAAAGTTGAGCAACTCTTCTGATTCGACTTTTCCCATGCAACTCATAAATGGCAACAGAGCAAATGAACCAAATTACTTCTAACTCCTCTCTTTTTATAAAGCAAAAAAACATATCTTTGTGATTTCCAGGCATACTTATGAAATTTGAAGATAGTTTTGGGTTTAAAAGGGTTTTTTTTTTTCCCCCCCTACATTAAGGATTTGATTAGGGGAAACAAAATTTTTTTAAAAACTTTTCAGAGGTGATTTGGACTTTTAAGATCTGACAATAAAACACATAAATACACATAGAAGGTCAGACAATTGTGGAAAAAAAAACTTATCTTTTTTATAAGTAAGGAACTTTTGATTTTTTTAATAATTAGGGGCACCAGAAAGTCAACATACAGCATAAAAGTTACTTTGGTAAGAACAGAATCTTTGTTATGTAGACTGATTGTACAGAAGAAAAAGAGAAACTTTGTATTGCAAGTGAAAGCATTAATCGGTAAACAAAGAAAATAAACCCATCTAAACTGAAGAAGCTTTGTTAATATTTTAACACATTTTAGAGGTTTCCAGATTCAAGCATTACATAAACCAAGGCAAATAAATTTGACTCTCCAAGTTGTGTCTGTCATTATGCTCTTTTATATTCTGGCACAAATTGACACTTTATTTTAGGACAGATCTCAGGGGGTCCATGAGACCAGAACTAACTTTATCCTGTTACTGAGATATTACTATGCAATGCTTTCATCTTCCTTCGCTGTCTTCCCATGCATCATTATATAAGAATTGTAATAAGAGCTCAGTTTCAATTTCCAACATGGTAAGTACTGATAGCTACAACCTAGAAATAAAACCTCTTTGGAGCCTTCAATAAGCTTTAAAAGTACCAGAGTATAAGGTATGTGAAGAATATAAAGTGTTTAAAGAATATAAAGACCAAAACAAAACAAAGACTGCAGAACTGATTACCATTGCCTTAGGAAAAAACTACTCCTTTTCCTGGAAAAAAAACCATGGAAGTGTATACATAGTCTTATTTTTCTCAAACTATTGTTCCTAAGTATGAGCTCAACCACTTGTATTAATTATATCTTTTAACCAGAGTAAATAGCCACAACTACACAGATAAAACTTCTGGGTAATGACTGAGGACCGCCCGTGACACACCAGCATTTCTGCAGACTCACAGAGCTCACAAGCACACTTCACTGTCTACCACCTCCCTCCTCCCTCATAAGGCTCTCAAAGTGGCAAGAATGAACACCTTCATTTACATGGACAGAAGACAGAACCTCTGAATAAGAAGCAAAAGCACTGCAGTCAGTAGTTAGTTCCCTGTTCTTAGTTAGACATGATCTAGATACTCAAAAGTGCAGAGAAGCAGGGCAATGACGTTCTAGATGAAGAAAGTGGGTCTGTAAAGGAAATTTAATGCTGGGAGAAAAAACAGCGTTATCAGTATGTAGATGGGGATGATGGAGCAGCGAGAGAGAAATTGATGATACAGGGTGGGCTTGGGGATTGCTGGGACTGCATTCTTGAGTAGGGCAGAGCAGAGGAGCTTGGATCACACGTGTGGAGCAGTTGAGTGCACTGAGTGGGGACAATTCACCCCATTACCAGGAAGAAACGTGGAGGACATAGGCACAGGTGTGGTGAGGTGAGTAAATGTGGTGTTGGGCACTGGTGGAAATATCTTTCTGATAGTTTCTGTTCTGTGCAATATAAAGCAAAACCTTCAAATGAATATGAAGGCCAGGGAAGGAGGCATTGGGCTTTTGAGAAGAGGGGACAACATATGAAAAAATCATCATCTAAAGAATGAGAGCATCAGGGCCAGAAGTGTAATATAATCATTGAGTAACATCAGGAACCCACTTGGGGTTGATAGTGGGGAATTTAAAGTGAAACCAGCAACTTGGAAACTGACTTTGAGAACCTCTCTAGTAAAGAAGGAACAATAAACAAGCGATACCAGGAGGGAATTAAGTTCTGGATGTAGTTATCCCATTTCTATCTGGGTATTTATGCCAAACAGATTCCCAGTCCTTTAATGTTTGTTCTTGGTTGACATGGTTTCACTTAAGTTAAACAGACACAATTATTGCCTTCCTATGCTTCATGTTTATGTTTTAATTTTTTTTTCCTTCAATTTTGGAAACAAGGGTAGTCATTCAGCAAGTATTACTGAGTGTCTATCTTATCGAAGATAAAGCGGTTGGAAGAATTCTTGGTTAACTGAGTTGGACTAAAAGTTGCTTGAATTTTAATTCTAAAATAGCATGGGAGTTTAATCCCTAATGGTGGCAGTTATTTCTGGGAATCATTTCTTTAAAAATGTGCAAAGCCACTCATGACTTGTCTATTGAATAAAGGATTAGCCACAGCAGAAATGCTTTTCAAAGTAATTTGGAGGCCCCAACACCAATTGACATGACGGCCCATTACCAGGCACTGCCAACAGCCCTGCTGACACCGATTTTAGTCTAGTTAAACAAAGTAATTACCCTGCAAATGAAACAACCAGATAGTATTTTTTAATCTCCGCATGTCGTAAGGCATTTTCATTTATGTTCTCATTTCTCTTAAAATATGTGGCTATGGTCATGAAATCATATCTTAGAATTAAAGGACCTACTGTGTATTTGTAAGGAATTTTTAGTTTTCAGTGGGTAAATCACCTAACAAAAAGAAGCACACCAAGAAATAAGTCAGCTATTGCAAAGGTGGCAAAATGGGTTAGGTACAAGGTGTATCCAAAAGAAGCATCTTGGGATTTTGGCTTCTTATTTTCATGATTCAGGTCATTACATCCGGCTTACTGTGTTGTTCCTATAAAAATCTAAATTTTAGTCTTTCACAGCCTCCCAATAATCCCTAAGGCCACATGTTCTTAGAGGTGAAAGATGTTTGTTTTTGTTTTTCGATTTCCCTCGTAGCCATCACACTATGTGTTGATGTGAAAGATTATAATCAACAAGATATTGTTAGCGGAAACTTTACTTGGGCCATTCTGGGCTGATCAACTGAAAAACCAAAACAAATAACAATAAAAAATATTTAATGTATAATAATAATTTCTGGTTCCCTAGACATGGCTGAGCCCATGGAGTACTGTCTGTCCTCAAATATTTAGATAGCATTTGTATGCAAAGCAGTCTTAGAGAATATATAGAAAGGACTTGTGCATTACCTCATGGATCATACCCAATTTAATTCTACAGATGCATATAAGTATTCCAAACCTTATATACATTACTTAAGTTTGTTGAGCCTCATATTCCTCATCTACTAAGTGGAGATGGTGATAGTGCTTATCTTACTGTATTGTTTTAAGGGATTAAATGAATCAATGCACTTAAATTCCTTGGAACAGTGCCTGGCCAGTAGCGAGTGCTAATAATCACTATGAAACTACTGTCTTATTGTATCAAGAGACCTATAATGTGGTAGAGAAGTGAGAAAGGGAGAACAGTGAGCTATGGTACATAGAGGAATGAGTTATGGGTGGTGAGAAAGAAACAAGGAATTTAGGGAGGAAGCATGGGGTGCAGAAGACCCTTTATGGAAGAAGAAATGGCCTTTGATCAAGTTCCTCCTCCAGCGTATCTCTGTCATCCACCCCCTGCTCTCCCTGTCTCCATTGCTGCCACCCAGGTCCAGACCTCCACCCTTCCTCACCACTGTGACCGTCTCCATTTCCATTCTCAGTTTCATGCTCTCTTCTCCACATAAAAAGTGAGGATTTTTTTAATCTAAAGGATTATGGTTTTACCTAATTAAAACTTTCCAGTGGCTTCCTGTTGCTCCCACTGCTCTGTACTGAAGTCTAGAATTTTAAAGACTGGAAGGCCCCACATGAGTTGGTCCTTCTCTCCCTTCTAAGCAAGCTCACCCAGTGTGCTGTCACACGTACTCCTTCTTCCCAAGCTTTCTCTTTCTATTCTCGGGACACATGATGTTCATTCCCTATTGTATTAATACTATAGCTACCTCTGAACAACCCTCTACTCAATACAGAGCGCTCTTTTGTTGGCACTTCCCATACTTCTAGTCTGAGCACAAAGGACACCTCCTCAGAGAAGCCCTCCATGGCTGAACTATGGAGCGTGGCTCTCCATCTTTCACATTCCTTGCCCCCCAGGTCACTGTAGATCACAGTGTCTTGCTTTGTCAGCTCCATAGGACTCATGTGAGGATGAAATTGCATGTGCTTATGTAAACCCTGTGATCCCCTGATTCAATTACCACTTCTGTGATAGGTCCACCTGCATTATCCAAACTCATAAGACTGATACATAAAAACTGAAATAGCAGAGCTTTCATTTGCAATGTGAAACACAACTATCCACAGAACCAGCATATCCATTTCAGAGTAATCAGTATGTTCTCTTTCCGATGGTCAGAAAAATGATCGTGAGGAGTCAGAGGGATGAATGGTTAAGGGCTTCAGGTGAGTTAACCTAGTGACTCTCATTCCTGAGCCAGGATGCTCTTGCTGGGAGAGCCAGACAGCTCAGCACCTGGTTCTTAAATGGTGCTTTTTTGGCCTCAGTCTTCTGTGTGTGGTCCACCCCGTCTTTATGTGGCTGTGCATATGCTGATCCCTTACTGCTGACTTAAAGATTAAGGAGAAACATCTTGGTTCTGAGTATCATAGTGAAAGAGGACTCCACATACTCCCAGGAACATTAACAAGTATGTTGGACTTTATGAAAACACTAATAACATCTTGGCGATTCCTGAGAAGGCAAGTGATGTGATTGCTCCTGTAACTTATTTGAGAGTGGTGGTGGAGGAGAGGGATAGAAACTAGTATCTACTGACTGTCTACACTGGCCCCAAGTGTCAACAGTATCTTGAAGCATCCTTTAGACCTCTTTGAGTGGTCAAGGGGTTATTTGCATTTTGCCCATAAGAAAACTGAGCCTCAGGGAGGAGGAGTTACAGAGCGGCAGAGCTGGGATTGGCAGACAGGTGCTTGGAAGGCCTTTCTCCAGCCTAGCACATCTATTGTAATCACGCCTATCTACCTGGGAAGTCAGCCAAGAAGATAAAGAAATTAGAAGAGAGAGGCCAGAGAGAAACAAGTAAAATTATCATAGACTTAATAGAGCTGAAAGGGGCCTTTGCTGAAGTCAAGCCTCCCAATGGCTAGAAATGGAAACTGGACCCCAAAGAATTAGAATAGCTGTGTCCTTGCTCATTAGATTTGACCCGTGGACCCAAAGGATCAGCATCATCTTGGAGCATTGCAGAGTCTCTGGCTACACCTAGACCTACTGAATCAGAATCTGCATACTGGCAAGATCCCCAGATGATCTGCATATGCCCGTTAAAGGTAGAAATGCACAGCTCTGTCTTGCAAAGAGAAGTCTAGAGAAGTGGAACATTGGAGATAATTCATGGTATGATAATACCAAAATCATAAACAACTCTGAAAAAATTTGTAAAACTTCACAATTCTCATGAAGAATATTACAGGAAGAACTTTGAACTAAAAGTTAATAGAATTTTAATCCTAACTTTTGTTGCCTTGAAGTTTTTTGACCTCTCACACTCCTCTATCTGTGTGGTTTTTCTATATGCTTTCCCCATGCCCTTCTGAAAGTCTTGGGTGATAATTCCATAGTCATGGTATTAATAATAACAACATGGTAGGATGGTTAGAGCATAGCCTAGCAGTTAGGGGCATGGATGCCAGAGCCAGATTGTAAGGACTTCTATACTAGCTCACCACTCTTGGGTTGTATGCCCTTAGGCTTCTTAAACTATTCTGCATCTCAATTTCTTCATCTGTAAGATGGGTATGATAACAATAGTAGTTACTTCCTTGAGTTTGTTTTCAGAATTAAATTGAGATAATATAAAGTGCTTAAAACCATTGGAGAATATGCATTTTATATCCAAGCCCTGGCCTATGATGTGCAGAAGTAAAATGAGTCTCTGCCTTTAAGGAGGGAACTCTGGGCTGAAACCCCTGGGAACTATTGGAATGAGCGTAGGTCTGGATTTAGAGTGAGTGGCCAAGTTCAAGAGGATTGGGGAAACATGAAGCTCTGACTCAGGGAGGAAATGGGATATATTTAACTTAGAGAAGATAAGACAGCCAAAGAGACATAATCACTGTCTTCATATATGCACTGCGCTGACGTGGAGGCTCAGACTTCTCCATGTGGCATCCAAGGGAAGAATTAGGATGAAGAGTAAAAGGGACTTTGGAAGGATAACTAGTGAAGACTTGGGAAATGGCCATTCAGACTTGTTCATATCAGGGAAGACTTAGATTTAGAGGAGAGAAAGTAATTTACTTGGACACCAAAGAAGAATTCTTAAAGACAGCTTCGGTAAAACTGCGTGAATTTGAATTAGTTTGTGGGGCGGACCGATTAGATTCAGTGAAAGATCCATTGCTTATCTTTAAGCAAGCAGTATTTAATTTCTTTTAACTATTCATAGTAACTTGAACCAATTACTCTTTCAGAGTAAACTAATGAGCTGCTTTAATGAACTGATAATATGAACATATAATTATCAGCAACACGAATATATAATTTGTGTTTCAAAATCTTTTTTTAACATATTTATGTGATGTAAAGACATTAAAAACGATCTCCCAATGTATTTACCCTTTGGGTTTGCTTAGGAAACACTTTTCACGAGCCAAGTTAAATTCTACCCATTTCACCTGGTCTGAATGGACATGAATTTGGAATTAGTGGCCACCGGATTCATGAGGTTTTACCTAGATAGTAAAGGTATACATAGTAAAAGTGTTTGGTTTATTTTATCAATAAAAGATTTTCCTCCATTGCTGTCCTCAAAGTGCTAGATAAGATTTAGTCTATGCATTCAAAATTCCAACCATAATATACATATGTCATGCATATTTCAACAAGATTCAATTATAGCTGACAAAACATTTGTAAAGGCAGCTAGATTTTAGCCCAGATGGTGGCTGGGCTTTTGATGAACACTCTAAATATGTGGCATTATTCATCCCTGACACTCAAAAAATAAACATAAGGCACCACTTCTCCCAGGGCAGAGAAGTGTGGAAGAAAATGTCCACATCTTCCCAATATACAAACAGGTGTTTTCCCCTAGAAGTTGCAGAATGTTTACATTTTGCTTCAACAACAAGGGCAAATAACTTTGAGCATTCTCCCAAATACATACGACCCATGCCTGGGAAAATTAGATGACATGGGACTCAGTTTCCTCTCTGCGGCCCCTTACAGATAAGCATCTTGTGATAGCAGTTTCTAAACTATTCCAGAAGATGATGATATTAAATCCCAATTTCTGACATCAAGCACCTCAGGTTTTGATATTTTGAATAATAACGCATACTGTATCTTTTAAGTCCTAGAACAGAGAAACTCTATGAAAACTTATACTAGAAGTTTTGATAATGCTGTTTAATTTGTGGGAAGAACCTTTTTTTTTTTTTTTTGAGACAGAATCTCACTCTGTTGCCTGGGCTAGAGTGCAGTGACATCAGCCCAGCTCACAGCAACCTCTAACTCCTGGGCTCAAGCGATCCTCCTGCCTCAGCCTCCCAAGTAGCTGGGACTACAGGTATGCACCACCATGCCCAGCTAATTTTTTCTATATTTTTAGTTGTCCAGCTAATTTCTTTCTATTTTTTTTAGTAGAAATGTGGTCTTGCTCTTGCTCAGCCTGGTGTGGAACTCCTGAGCTCCAACAATCCAACCTCCTCGGCTTCCCAGAGTGCTGGGATTACAAGTGTGAGCCACCATGCCCGGCCTGTGGGAAGAATCTTAATTAAAAAGTTAACTAGTTGATTAAAGCGCCCAAACCATACAGACACTAAATGAATTTTGAAAGAATGCAAACATCCTGATAAGTAGCACCCAGGTCAATAATCAGAAGATTACTAGCACTCTAGAAGTCTGCCTTGCACCCCCAAACCTCAGCAGGTTTGGAGTAATGACAGGAACTGAAGAATCCAGTTGCAGTAAGAACCCAGGACCCAATTTGGCCCCCTCCTCAAATGGATTTCGTGCAAATGACCAAGTACAAGAGGATTGTCTTTTTCTGTCCTTCCCCTTTCAACCTGCTATGTCCTTACCCTTAAAGCATGTAGTTGGGTTTTATTTTATAACCTAATCTGGTACATTTAATACATTGCTTTGAGTTTATTTTGCCTTTGTCATTCTTGATTAATCCAAAAGAAAGATAAGAAACATTAAACAAATATATGATTTGTTCATTTCCCTCTTCCACTTTAACCTGTTACACATATTTTTAGTTACTCCAACAATTAAAATTACAGGCATTCTTAAATTCTAATTAAAAATTATTACTTTCATCAATTTTCTGATAATGCCAGTGTTTTGGAACAGTAATTTTATGAACTCCCTTCCTTATTTACATGCCACTGTGACATGCATTTTAACCCCCAAAAGTCAGTATTATTGTGTAATGGATTTAGGATTCATTATATCTACTCACCTAGTTATTCTTTCTGACCTTTCATTTCTTCTTGAATCTCTGAACTGTAATCTACACTTAGTCTTCATTGTGTTTGTGCCGTACCCTTTGGGCGGCATTTGTTTGGAAATCTAGTAGTTGCATTTTAAAGGTGGTATCTTGGGGTCTTTGACCACAGTATTTTTGTTGGGAAGTCAGAGTTTTTCTCCTTTGAAGGTAATATGCCTGTTTTTTTCTTTACCTATTTTCAAGATTTCCTCTTTGTCTTTCATCAGCTTTTTGTGTGGATATATGTATATGTATGTGTACATGAGTATGCATGTGTGTATTTATGTGTATATGTCTGTATACATGTATGCACGTGTATATGCATGTATGTGTGTATACATATGTATGTGTGTGTATCCATCCTGAGTTAGGGTTTGTAACACTTTTTAAATCTTGTGTCACTGTCTTTTATCAGCTGTGAAAATTCTCAGCCATTACCTATTTAAATATTACTTCTCAATTCCCACTTTCAATTTATACTGGGACTCTAAGTTCAGGTAAATTAGAATATTTTACTTTATCTCTTATATTTCCATACATTTCTCTTTTTGGTCATTTATTTCTGTTCAATCTTATAGTTCATCCATTTTCTCTTGCACTCTGTTCTAATCTGCCATTAAACCTATACACTAAATTCTGGATTTTTTGCCATTTTTTGCAATTACATTACCTTGAACATGTAATAATTAATAACTGCTGAATACTATATAAAATAAATTATAGAGATAACTTGAGATAGTGGATAATAATATTTTCTCTAGATAAGATTGACTTTTGCTTCTAAGCAAGGCTGGTCTTTATGAGGATGTATTTCTATCTAGTACCTATTCATAGCTTATGGTCCTTTGAGGTTTCAAACCAAGGCCTGGATTATACAATGTTTTCCAGAATAAGCAAATGACTCTTAGGGAAAAACAAAATAAAAGGGATAGGGAAGAGACTGCCCAAAATATCAAATTTACCTCTCTCTGATTTTCTTTTTCTTTTGACTTGGGATATTTTCACTGTGATACTTCTCTACCTTGTTAACTCTTCAGTACCTTGAAGCATTGTCCTCAGCAGAAAGGTTGATCTGAAGTAGGTAGTATGCTGTGAGTAGTGTCCTGAAATGCAATTTTTAATGATGCTCTATTTAGATATTACTTTATTCAAAGATCAAATAAAATGTTTCCTTTCTAAGTGGAAAATACAATGTCTTATGCTAATAGACTTTACTGCTGGCAACATTTCACAAACATTTTCGAAGCTTCTTAGATGAAAACTCTATAGCCCTTTGAACACTAAATGTACCCTCTTCTAAACAATTTTTCTTCACAGCTTAGAATATTTTGAGTACATAAATCTATATTTCATGTGTTTGTTATACCTAACACAGACTGTCTTTCTTGCAACTATAAATGTCAGGATGCTAACCCAGAATACATGTTACATCTGGTCCAGCTAATGCTTGGATAATTTCACTCACTGCTTAAAACTTTCCACAGGTTTATTAGGACCCAGCTAACTTCTCCATCCTCTGTCTATGTAGCTATCCTTCATGACTCCAGCCACACTGAGCTTTGCTGCTACAACAATCTAGTGTTCATTTGTTCATTCACTACTGATTCAAGCGTTATTTTCTGTATTTTTGCTTTCCTTATCAAGTGTGTATAGGCAGTTTCTCCTTTGTATTTACATCATAATAAACTTTTTTAGGAGTAGGTAAGACATATAAAAAGGCCTCAAAAAATCTTTTCATCATAAAAATGGGAACTCCTAAAATTACTAATTAAAAGCACTGATTAATTTAGAGCCTTGCCTTTTTACTTCAATTTTATTGCCAGAATTAATGACTTCAGGAAAAGAAACCTAAAAAATTTCAGGAAGAAAATTCTTGATGAATTGACAGATATGCTTTCCTGATGAAAAGATGATGATTTGGTTCCAAATTAATATATAGCATCATTGTAATTCTGGTAAGAATTGTAATGGAATTAGATAAGCTGACTCTAAAATTAATCTTGAAGAAGAAAATGGATAGTAAAGGCACAGTGGCTCATGCCTGTAATCTCAGAACTCTGGGAAGTCAAGACAGGAGGATCCATAGAAGGCCAGGGGTTCAAGAACAGCATACAGCTGTTGGACATACAGCATATGGACAACATAGCAAGACCCTGTCTCTACATAAAATAGAAAAGTTAGCTGGGTATGGTGAGACCTGCATGCCGGGAGTCCCAGCATTCTGGGGGGCTGAGGTAGTAGAATCACTTGAGCCCAGGAGTTTGAAGCTACAGTGAGCTATGATTGTGCCACTGCACTCTAGCCTGGGTGACAGAGCGAGACCCTGTCTCTTAAACAAACAAAAAAAAGACAGGTTTGGAAAAATAGTATTGTGACTTACTATATTACATGGCAAGATATATCAAAGCTAGCATGATTAAAATGCTGTTGTGTTGGCGTAAGGATGGATAAATAGCTTGGTAGAACAGAATAGAAGGGACAGAAACAGATTCATGTGTTAATATATGGGAAAGTTTGGTTTATAATAAAAGTGCCATTGCAAATCATGAAGTTAAGGTTTTTGCTTAATGTATAATGTAGGGCAAGTTGGATAGCCATTATGGAATAAGGAAAAAAATTCAACCCATACTTCATGTCTTACACAAAAAGGAAATTTTAACTAGATAAAACAGCTCAAATTAAAGAGAAGAAACCCATAAATATAAAATAAAGTTGAAAAATATTGGAATGAGAAGAACTTTCTAAGAAAAACAATAATGCAGGAGCCATAAGGCAGAAGATTGACAGAATGAACCAAATATTGTTAGCAAACAAAAGAAACAAAATATAAAGAATTCCTGCAAGTAAGGCAAACAAAATAAACTAAGGATAGAAAATACATGAAACAGAAAACAACTCTAAAACGGAGTGGACAGGACTGATAAATCCTGTGGACAAAATGATAATTAAAAGCAGCAAGACACTTAATATTTCACCAGAGATAGGCAAGAGTTTGGAGGGGACTTGGAGACATCTCTGTGACAAACTATTCCAAATATTGACCATTATTAAAGAGTAAGAATTTGTTTTTAATAAATCAATACCATTTCAATTCAGCAATAAATATCTCAGAACAATGTGGAGGGAAGGGCTCCAAATGCTGCAGCTAAGAATCCTGGTCCTGGATTTTTGTGCCTCGATGCAAATTTTGACCTTGACCCTGGGAAAATCTTTTAAACCCTCTTGTGCCTTACTGTTTTCACATAGAAAGTTAGAAAGTGGGGAGGTTAGAAATACCCATAGCACAGAATCCTTGAAGATAAGAATTGATAATGCTTAGCTCAGAGATAGGCAAACAAGTGTTTAATAACTGTTGGCTGAAATAATTACTTTTATTTTTTTCTTTCATTTTATTTGAAGCACAAGAAATAAAATTGCCCTCTGCACGAAGGAGCTGGGGGTAATTTTGAGCAAATTACTTCATCTTTCTGGCCTCAGTTTCTTCATTTGTAAGATGGAGAAATAATGGTAGGTGGGGTTGGCATGATCATTAAATGAGTTGATGTTTTTTTCTTTTTTTTTTAATTTCAGTATATTATGGGGGTACAGATGTTTAGGTTGCGTACAGTGCCCTTGCTCCCCCCCAAGTCAGCGCTTCAAGCATGTCCATCCCCCAGATGGTGCGTATTGCACTCATTATGTGTGCACATACCCATCCCCTCCTCCCCCCTCCCACCTGCCTGACACCCAATAAATGTTATTCTTATATGTGCACTTAGGTGTTGATCAGTGAAACCAATTTGCTGGTGAGTACATGAGGTGCTTATTTTTCCATTCTTGGGATACTTCACTTAGTAGAATGCGTTCCAGCTCTATCCAGGAGAATACAAGAGGTGCTATATCACCATTGTTTCTTAAAGCTGAATAGTACTCCATGGTGTACATATACCACATTTTATTAATCCACTCATGTATTGATGGGCACTTG